>JBBPST010000584.1:0-11085 GCA_038093715.1 Austroboletus cf. mucosus | reverse complement strand
GTGACTTTGAAAGCGAGAAAAAGTTCTAAGTCATAAATGTCAGTGGTGGGAACATATTTCCTAAAGCATAAAGTCGAGAGTTCGAATCAAGTAAAAAGCATACGATGAAATATAGCGTTCGTAACACTTGTCTCTTTTGAAACTTCTAAGAAGGCTTTGTTCAGCAGGGTTTAGCTGAGCAGGTTGACGAAGATTAAACAAATCCCAGTAGAAAAGATCTATTGAATAATTTAAAAACAGAAACGTGGGTGAGTGGACTTGGTACCAGGTATTCTGATAGTCCTGACCACCTTATAGTGTCCGGGTTTGTGTGGGGAGCGATTAGATTCGCCCCAAAGGAACTCTATATTCAAGGGAATGAGACCAGGCCAAAGTTGGAGGTGCACCAATGGACTATTTGGAAGTCCGGAGTTCTGAGCATTGGTAGTCTGGAAGTCTGGAGATGTCGGTATAATGCATGAGGTCATGAGTAGCAGTAGAGACTGGCAGTACAGTCTTGTTGACAGTAAAATGATGGAGGGAGATTATTACGAACGCTATATTTTATCGTATGATTCCTACTTGATTCGAACTCTCGACTTTATGCTTTAGGAAATATGTTCCCATCACTGACAATTATGACTTAGACATTTTCTTGTCTCCAAGTCACGTGACTTTCCATCACATGATCTATGCCTAGACTTGTCACATGACCAGTCACGTGCCTATGACGTATGCTCTAAACTCCTTATCTCTTATCTATGATGTCATACCTCATGCCTTTCTTATCTACCAATAGGATATGCTCCGGCTTATCAGCCAATCATGTATTTCTTTCTTATCATCATATGATACCCTAGAGTAGCTAGCCTACAAACATGTACATACAATACCCATGCACTATATAAGACACCAGGCTCCAAGGTGGATCCCCACTTTGAGAGTTCTGGTCATTTGGATCATTACCTCTTCCAATCCTCCTAAGACAAGCAACGTGCTTGACATCTACTTCTCTTTATCTTCTTTATATTTGGAGTCATATCATTACTCTCAAAGTCCACCAAGCCCGACTACGCCATCTTGCTTGAAAAGATTACTACTCAAGACCAGTAGTAAACTCCCCCCCTCCTCACAAGTAACGAACTACTTGGCTTTGCTGTAGCGCATACAGGGCTAATCAAAGTAGTGTCCATATCCCCCACAGCACAGCAGCTCGGTGGCCCTTCTGAAGGCATCACAAGCCGAGGAGACGATCGACCAGTGGTAGTAAAGGTCAAAGAAGAAAAGAGAGAGATCCCTGGAGTACGGGAGACCGGGATCATCCCAGACGAGGTAGCAGCAGATAGGGTAGCAAGGATCATCTTCGGGAGGAGCCCGTCGTTTGATATTAGGAGTACCCCAGCAAGGAGCGCGTTAGAGGAGCAGGACTCTAACAACACCCTCATCCCGCGAGGAGTAGACACTGCGGAGATCGTCAGGGAGCTCATCGGAGTGGAGGTAGCTGCCCAGCTGATAGAAGAAGTTGCACACTGGGAAGTGCAACCAAGAGTGAGAACCATCAAGAAGCCAAGGTTCCACACCCCCACGCCGGTAATACCACGCCCGCATCAGGTTTACGAGGCAGATCCGAGGAAAGAGAGACTCAATTGCCCAAGGCTCCGCAACGGGCCTTATTACATTACCCCTTACCTCCGCCCCTGCAATCGCCTTAGAAAGGTAGAACGCAGGTTACCTCCGCCCCCGCAATCGCCTTAGAAAGGTAGAACATGTTACGAACGCTCTTTTTCACCCTTTAAATATTTCTACTCATGCTTGATTCGAACTCTAGACCTTCTACATATGGAAACACTCTCCCACACCAAGGAGATTGGACTTGTCGTATGTTCACTCTACATATCATGTGACCCTTGTCACGTGACTTCTCACATGACTCTATTTTACACAATTATGCTTACCTATGAGGGCTAGACCCTTATCTCTTATCTATGACATCATATGCTTATCTTCCAATAGGGTATGACCCGGTTATCACCCAATCATGTATTTTCCTCTTATCATGGTACGATGTCCCAATTAGTAATTAGGGACAAACATGTACACACAGTATGTAGTCCTATATAAACCAAGGCGACTGTGGGTAACTCCCCAGTTTTGAAGCCTTGGATCTTTCCTCACAACCAAGTCCCCTCCTCCTCATAAGTCAAGGGTCCACCCAGCCTTTGTCTTACTCCTAAGAAGCTTGAGTGTTTCAGAACACAGGTTACCTACAACCTCCCCCTTCTCCTTCGTCGACTACTATTAATAAAACTGTCGGTGTTTTCCCTCTCCCCATATCCGTTTCTTTTGAAAAGGAAAACAAAGTACGATGACCTCCGGCAAGAATACAAGGCCGACGAGGCAGAGATAGAGTCTTGGGAGCGAAAAGAACTCAGGCTCTACAAGAAATGACTGGCAAAACTTAGGAAAATCCTAGAATAGCCAGAAAACACAAGATGTCCTACGCCTTCATGAACATGGATGGGACAATCGCCGTGGGTGAAATAGAGAACGCGATGGCATCGCTAAATGCCGAAATCACACGACTGTGTACCGACAGGGACAATGCAGAAAGGCTAGCTGCATCCCTAGCCGAAAAAGTAAAGGATGCCATGGAGGCCACAGAAGAAGTGGACCAACATGTACGGGAGTTCATGGGACTCTGGAATTGGGCAGGAATGCCACCCCAAGGCAAAGATACGACCCTCCCCAAGGTTGCAGGCAGCAATCGGGTAGAGATCTTCGCAGACCCTGGCCCATATGACAGGTCAAAAGCAAAATTCAAAGAATGGTGGACCAAGATGAGGTCATGGCTCGAAGCCAACCCCCGCCAATTCTCTGTCAAGGACACCAACAACCCAGGGTTGTACTTGGCACATGGCCCGAACAGGGCATACGCAGTTCTCTCCTACCTTAAGGGAGTAAAAAGAAGTTACTTCGCGGAGATGGAGTTAAACAAACTCGCACGCAAAGAATCGGAGCTCGTAGTCTGGGACAAATTGTGTTCCAACATCGAGACCCTCTTCAGGCTGGTCCTGCAATGAGATTGGGCTATGATACAGCTCAACAAATACAAACAAGGAAAGGAGGATGTCTACACATTCCTCACAAAGTTCCGCACCTTGGCCTGGCAATCAGGGTGCGATGCAAGGCATGCTGTTTATCTTCTCGAGCAAAATGTCTCAGAAGAAATCAAAAAGGAGATGTTCCGGACAGGACGCCACGGACAAGATCTCACTACTACGATGCGGATGATCCAGGAGATCGGAAGCAATCAAGAGGCATATTGGATGTCCTCTCAAACCCCATTCACGCAATATGGGGATAAAAAGGAAAAGAAGGGTGGAGACAGAAAGGTCAACGCCACCTCCTCAGGCAGTGGAGGAAAATGCTTTGCCTATGGAAAGAACGGGCACATGGCAAAAGACTGCTGCAACCCCAAACCCAAATGCAATGAATGCAAATGGCAAGGGGACCACAAGACAACCTGCTCGAAGGCAGGACGACAGGCCCGGGCGGCCAACAAGGAACAAACCGGTGCCACCTCGTGGAAAGAGACGGGGAAAGCCGAAGAAAAGAAAGATGAGTTACTGGATGACCTAAAAGGAATGTCCTACGCCCAAATCCATGCCCACTTCTCAGGCAAAGGAAAGGGCAAGGGAAAAGGGAAAGCGGCCTGATCGAGCTAGGAGCTCAGTTCACTGAAAATAAAAATAATAAAAATACATCCAAGGAGCCCACAATGGAACATGGTAAAGGAAGGCGGTTAACCAAAAGCCGTCACATCAATCTTCTAAAAGAGGGATTCATACCTCTAGACGAAGATGAGCCCCTACCTATCCTAGAGGTAGTGGTGACCCCAGAAGGCATTGACATGCGAGTTCTGGCTGCAATGTTTGCAGAACAAGAGAAAGAAGGAGGCCTAGACGGTCTCATGATCCGATCTCTCCAACCAAAAAGAGAGATAAAACTCCCGCTCCAAATCGGGGCAAGTACAAAAGATCTTCACACGGTCCAAGCCCTGCTAGACAGTGGCGCGAACCAAGTGTTTATAGATCAGGCATGGGTAGAAAAATACAACCTACCAAAGAAGAAACTCCCACGACCAATCCCCGTATTCAACATAGACAGAACGAAGAATTCTGCTGGGAATATTATACACTCGGTGGAGATAGTGATCGATTTCCAGGAACATACAGAAACAATGATGACCGAAGTAACCACCTTGGGAAACATCCCGTTGGTGCTAGGCTACACGTGGCTCCGTCGCCACAACCCCATGATAGATTGGCAGAAAGAAACCATAGAAATGACACATTGTCCTCCCTCATGCCAAAAGCAGAAGCATGCTGGACGCGTGTGCATAACAGAAGAAGAAGCTGATGAACAGGAAGCAGCCTGGGAAGCTTACCATGTGCGAGCGGTGCTAGACGTCCTGCCCATACCAGAAAAGAAAACCCTAGAGGAGATGGTATCAGAAGCCTACCACAAGTGGCTGAAAGTCTTTTCAAAGGAAGAATCAGAAAGAATGCCAATTAGAAAACTCTGGGATCACGCCGTAGAACTAAAGGATACATTCCAACCTAAGAAAGGAAGGATTATCCCCCTCTCTGTCATGGAACAAGAGGAAGTCTCGGCCTTTATAGACGACCAGCTACATAAGGGCTACATTCACCCATCAAAGTCCCCTCAGACCTCGCCAGTGTTCTTCGTGCCTAAGAAAGACGGCCAAAAAAGGATGGTACAGGATTACCGATATCTAAATGAACACACAATCAAAAACAACTACCTGCTCCCGCTAATCGGGCAGCTCATAGATATGCTAAAAGGGGCAAAACTATTTACCAAGATGGACCTCCGCTGGGGATACAATAACGTACGCATCAAAGAAGGCAATGAATGGAAGGCAGCCTTTGTATGCTTCAGAGGCGCCTACGAACCCTTAGTAATGTACTTCGGGCTGTGAAACTCCCCAGCAACGTTCCAAGCAATGATGAACGAACTCTTTGCTGACATGAACAACTGTGTCATAGTCTATATCGACAATCTAATGATATTCACAAAGACCGACTCACTAGCTGAGCACGAAGCTATCGTAAAGAAGGTGCTAGCTTGCCTCGAAGAGAATGACCTCTTCATCAAACCAGAGAAATGCATGTTCCATGCCACAGAAGTAGAGTTCCTAGGCATGATGGTCAGAAAAGATGGCATTCACATGGACGAAGCCAAAGTAAAGGCAGTGTTGGAATGGCCTCAGCCAAAGAACCTCCGAGGAGTACGAAGCTTCTTGGGGCTAGCAAACTTCTATCGGCACTTCATATCCGACTATGCTTCTATCGCAAGGCCATTGAATGACCTAACAAAGAAAGATGTTCCCTTTATGTGGGATATGAAACAACAAGAAGCGTTTGACACGCTCAAAAGAACGTTCACGACTGCCCCCATGCTAGCCTTTCCTGATTTAGATAATCAGTCCCGCTTAGAAAGTGATGCATCGGACTTTGTGACGGATGCAGTCTTATCTATTCAAAAAGAGGATGCTTGGCATCTGGTTGCCTTCTACTCCCACTCTATGAACAACCAGGAATGCAACTACCCTGTTGCTGACAAGGAACTCCTGAGTGTAATAAGAGCCCTAGAAACATGGAGACACTATCTAGAAGGAACCCATCACCAGTTTGAGATCTGGAACGATCACCAAAATCTCCAATGGTTCATGGTCCGCCAAGACCTGAATTGAAGACAGGCCCGGTGGGCCCAATATTTATCTCGATTCAATCATGTGTGGTGCCACAAGGCTGGCTCAACCATGGGAAAAGCCGATGCCCTATCCCGAAGAGAAGATCACACAGAAGGCATCAAAGATGACAACAAGCATGTAACAAACGCTCTTTTCCTATGCTTTTATTCTTTTACCTTAACTTGATTCGAACTCTAGACTTTCTTTATAAGGGAATACCTTCCCACCACAAGACGAATGGACTTGTCGTATGCTCACTTTCCATATCACATGACCCTTGTCACGTGACTTCTCACATGACTCCATTTACACAATTATGCTTACACATGAGGGCTAGGCCCTTATCTCTTATCTATGACATCATATGCTTATTCTCCAATAGGATATGATCCATGCTATCGTCCAATCATGTAATTCCTGCCTATCATCGTACAATGTCTCTTTATGGTATTTATACAAACATGTACATACAGTATGGATAGTATATAAACCCTCAGGTGGTAGACTGGATCCTCAGTTTACTTGTCCTCGAGACTTTCCCTCACACTTTCCTCTTGAGCCAAGAGTCCTCTAGTCTAGACCCCTTCCGCCTCGTCTTTAGAGAGGAGTTAGCAGGAGAGTTGAGGAACGAGGTAGTAGAAGCCGAGGAGAGACCCAGGACGATAAAGAAACTGCGGTATAACTACTGGGAGCCCGTCCCTCGTCCCCGATGAGTCTACGAAGCAGATCCGGCAAAGCAGCGCCAGAATCGTGCTACCATTAGAAGAGGGCCCTACTACGTTAGGCCCTATTTACGTACACGCGCAGCGCTAAAGAAGCCTGCTAGAGGCTACCCCACCCTCTCCCCTTTTACATTCTTGGAGTACTAGTCAAAATTCCAAAACAATATACATTACACAAAGTGGCTATTTTGAACTGCTGGTACAATCACTTGACACGAGAAGAATACGAGAGAAGGGTTAACGAACTCTACGGTCTCATCTGCAATCTAGACCACTCTCCCTACGAAGAAAGGCTTGACGAACTCGCCTTTTTACTTTCTTTAAACCATCATGTCAACGCCCACTCTGGCAGAGGTTGTGGCACTGGTGAATGCGCAGACGGCGCAAATCCAAAACTTACTCAATGCAGTGGCAGCACTGCAACAAGAAAAAGCCATGATGAAAGTAAATCTGCAGGAAGCTGCAGTAAAACTGGCCAACACCGAGACACGCGCCCAAGAGAACGAGGTGCAGACTCGGGAGGCTCTTTCGCTTGTGAACTGGGGTTCCCAAGGTGGAAGAGCAGCCGGAAGTAGTACGGGAGGCTCCAAAGTGGAGATCTTCTCGGACCCCGGGACTTATGATGTGACCCGTGGGAAATTTGAGGAGTGGTGGGTCAAGATTCGATCTTGGCTGGATTCCCACCCTCGGGAATTTGCGACGAAGCTGCAGGATGGCATGTTCGCACCCAACAGGCCGAATAGGGCCTATGCTATTCTATCACAGCTCAAAGGAGTCAAAGGGGCCTACATAGCGGAAAGAGAGCTACTCCGTTTGGCCAATGGAACAAGCACCCTCACTGATTGGGACAATCTGGTGGCGGAAATAGAAGGTCTTTTCAGGCCCCAACTCCAGAAAGACTGGGCGATGCAGCAGATCACATCGTTTAAGCAAGGAACTGCCGACATAGACATGTTCTTGTCGAAATGGGTCTTGCTATATGAGCAGGCCAAAATCGGATCTCAGTTCGGGATCCATCTCCTAGAGAAGCATGTCTCTCAGGAGATTATTAAGGAATTGTACAGGACCAACATGAGGTCCGCGAACCTGGATGTTACCCTGACCAACATCCGGGCTATCGCCAAGGGTCAGGAAAGTTACCGGCTCACACAAGGCGGTCGGCAAGCTGAGTCTTCGGGCTCAAATAAGGAAAGGCAGGCAAAGGCCACCAAAAAGGGCAAGAAGCTGAAGCCGGGCTTGTGCTTCACATGTGGCGAACAAGGCCACATGATAAAGGACTGCAAGAAGCCCACTTGCAAAGAATGCGGGTGGAAAGGCAAGCACAAGGAGTCATGCTCCAAAAAGGGAGATAGACAGGCACATGCTGCCAAAAGGGAAGAAGGGGCAACCTCATGGGAGGAAGCCAAAACCGACGGCGCCAAGGCCGCGGAAAAAGAAGAAGGATCCCTGGCGGATCTGAAAGGGATGATGTACGCGGAGATACATGCCCACTTTTCCAAGAAGGGAAAAGGGAAGGCGACTTGAGAGATCTAGGATCTCAAGTCGCAAATAGATATTTATGTTTAGAAACATATGCACCCGAGGAACCCACGGAGAGCCAGTCTCAAAGTGGTAAAGGGAAGGAGTTAGCCGAAAGCTCTCATATTAAATTAATCCAAGAAGGATATGAAGTCGTGGATGAAACCCCGATTATCCTAGAATCTGGGGCTAATCCAAAAGAAGGAATTGACATGCGGAGACTCGCTGCCATGAAAGCAGAGGAAGACTCTATGCAGACATTCCCTAACAAATTCTTTATTCGCATGGTCAAAGGACTAAGTGACATAATGATGAACCTGTCTATTGGCTCCAATAGGAATAACCTACACGAGGTCAAGGCCCTGCTAGACAGTGGCACCAATCAGGTTTTCATCGACGAAACGTGGGCAAAGAAGCACGGAATCACGATGAAACCATTGCCATGCCCTATCCCCATATTTAATGTAGATGGCACCAAAAACTCAGCAGGCAGTATCACACACTCTGCGGAGATAGTGATCGAGTTCAAGGGCCACCGAGAAAAGATGCTGACCGAAGTCACCAACTTGGGAGGGATTCCCCTGATTGTTGGATATACATGGCTAAAGCGGCACAACCCTGTCATTGATTGGCAAAAAGGCATAGTGGAGATGACAAGATGTCCTTGAAGCTGCACGCTACTACAGGACTGTGCTATCCACATCTGTCAAGACATGGCAGATGACCCTGATGAACAGGAGGAAGCATGGACTGCTTATCATATTCGGGCCACGCTAGAAGCTCCGCCCAAACCCCCCGAGAAAACTCTAGAGGAGTTAGTACCTGAATGCTATCACAAATGGCTAAAGGTCTTCTCAAAGGATGAATCAGAACGCATGCTGATTAGAAAACCCTGGGATCACGCTATAGATCTCAAAGACACATTCCAACCCAAGAAGGGAAGGATTATACCTCTGTCTGCGACAGAACAAGATGAAGTAGCTGCGTTTATAGATAACCAGCTCAGAAAAGGCTATATACGGCCATCCAAGTCCCCACAGACATCCCCAGTGTATTTCGTGCCTAAAAAGGATGGCCGAAAGCGGATGGTTCAGGACTACAGGTACCTGAACGAGCACACCGTGCAGAACAACTACCCGCTACCGCTGATCAGGCAGCTTGTAGATAAGCTAAACGGGGCAAAGCTATTTACGAAAATGGATGTACAACAACGTTCGCATCAAAGAAGGTGATGAATGGAAGGCAGCCTTCATCTGCTTCAAAGGAGCATTCGAACCAACAGTGATGTACTTTGGCCTTTGCAACTCCCCCGCCACATTCCAGGCGATGATGAATGAGATATTCACGGACATGGACAAATGTCTCATCGTCTACATCGACGATCTCATGATATTTACAAAAACGGACTCCCTCGCAGAACACGAGGCCATTGTCAAGAAAGTCTTGGCACGGCTAGAGGAGAACAACTTATTTGTTAAACCAGAAAAATGCACGTTCCACGCTGTGGAGACCGGTGCGCTGCTACACGTATATCCCTTGTTATCACCTCTTTTACTTGAGCTTCTCTTCTCTTTTATTGACTCTTTACTTATCCTGTTGAAAGTTACTGTTTGCTAGTGAAGACCACGATTACACCGGCCTTATCCCGGACTTGCACCGGACTTGCACCGGACTTGTTCCGGACATGTCTCGGACTTACTTATGAAGACCAGGTGGTCTGTAATATCCACTTACATCGGTCACTTTCTTTCTTTCTTTCTTCGTTATTTCCAATGGTTCCTTGATTGGTCAGGTACATAGAGTCCGGGCATACTCGGACTATATATTTTGTACTTCTCATATGGAAATGACAGCTACCGTTTGGCTCACACCGTCACCATCTGGGACCGTCTCCCTCCACCATTTTACCATCAACAAGACTGTACCGCCAGTCTCTACCGCTACTCATGACCTCACGCATTATACCGACATCTCCGGACTTCCGGACTACCAACGCTCAGAACTCCGGACTTCCGAATAGTCCATTGGTGCACCTCCAACTTTGGCCTGGTCTCATTCCCTTGAATATAGAGTCCCTTTGGGGCGAACCTAATCGCTCCCCACACAAACCCGGACACTATAGGATGGTCAGGACTATCAGGATACCTGGTACCAAGTCCACTCACCCACCTTTCTGTCTTTAAAACGCCACAGAAGTTGAGTTTCTGGGCATGATTGTGGGAAAAGATGGTATTCGGATGGACGAATCCAAAGTAGAAGCGGTCTTGGCATGGCCTACCCCGAAGAACCTCAGAGGAGTAAGAAGCTTCTTGGGGCTAGCAAACTTCTATCGGCAGTTTATCACCAACTATGCCACCATCGCTAGGCCGTTGAACAACCTAACCAAAAAAGACCAACCCTTCGAATGGGGTTCGGCACAACAAGGAGCGTTTGACACGCTCAAAAAGGCATTCACCATGGCACCAGTACTGGCTCATCCAGACATAGATAGCCAATTCAGGCTAGAATGCGATGCATCAGACTTCGCAACTGGAGCCGTGTTATCTATTCTAAAGGAGGAAAAGTGGCACCCTGTCGCCTATTACTCCCACAGTATGAATGACACCGAACGCAACTATCCTGTAGCTGATAAGGAGATGCTATCAGTGATCCGAGCGCTGGAAACTTGGCATCACTATTTAGAAGGTGCTAGGCACCAATACGAGATCTGGAATGACCACCAGAATCTCCAGTGGTTTATGGTCAGGCAGGACCTGAACCGGAGACAAGTGCACTGGGTGCAATATCTATCTAGATTCAACCATGTTTGGTGTCACAAAGCAGGTGCCACCATGGGAAAAGCCAATGCTCTCTCTAGAAGAGAAGATCACATGGAAGGGATCGAAGCCGATAACAAGCAAGTTCTTGTTATTCCGCCGGAGCAGATCAGAGCTACCATTCTGGTCCAAGATGAAGGCGATAAATTATTAAAACGTATTAAGGGAGAAGTACTTCTCATGAAGGAGAAGGAAATCCAAGAGCTCTATAGACAGGGCTATGACGAGGATCTCACGGAGCCACTCCTAAGAAAGGATGGGAAGATCTTTGTTC
>JBBPST010000583.1:0-11085 GCA_038093715.1 Austroboletus cf. mucosus | reverse complement strand
TCGTGGTCTTCACTAGCAAACAGTAACTTTCGGAATGATAAGTAAAGAGTCAATAAAGGAAAAGAGAAGATCAAGTAAAAGAGGTGATAACAAGAGATATACGTGTAGCAGCGCACCGGTCTCCACAACGCCCCACTACTACCTACGTAGCAGCAACAAGGAAGCACGTACCTTCATCTTTGAAGAAACAAGACCAAGCCTAGTAGTAAGACAACTATAGGGGATTTCGTTTAGGATTAGAAGCTCATGCTAGTAGTGAGCCACTCCCACTTCAGGACACAAGACTCGGGTGTCGCTTGTGAGCGCACAGTGGAGAGGGTAGACGATCGGCCGGTGGAAGTAAAGGTCGAAGAAGAAGAAGGTCCAGCTTGGGGAGTTGGACATATCCCAGACGAAGTAGCAGCAGCGAGGATAACGAGGGTGATCTTAGGACGAAGCCAGTCCTTTGATATCTGTAGCACCCCCGGTTGCGTCGAGGAGTTCCCTGAGGGAGACCCAAATGACACCTTAGCCCCCCGAGGAATCGACACAGGGGAGATCGTGAGGGAGCTGATAGGAGTAGAAGTCGCTGCGCAGCTGATAGAAGAAGAAGCCGCTCACTGGGAAGAGCGCCCCTGTGTGAGAACCATCAAGAAGCCGAGGTTTCACACCCCGCGAGAAGTTATTCCACAACCTCGACGGGTATACGAAGCAGACCCTGAGAAGCAGAGGCTAGACAGGGCTGAAAGAAGAAGAGGTCCACTTTACGTGCGACCCTATCTACGACCGCGCACGAGGCTTAGAGAACCCACCCACGGATATCCCACCACCTCCCCCTTCACCCACGTAGAATACTAAAATGAAGACAATTTCATTTTCTCCTTTCCCCTTTCGGCTTAAGAGAAAAGTCGGAAATGAAGATCTTCAAACGGAATACAAGGCCGATGAAGAAGAAGTGCAACGAGTATACCGAGCAAAGTTAGCTCAACTCCACAAACTCACCACTTCCCCCGCCCCCCAACACAAAGAATGTCTGCTGGACAGGAAGATGTCTTTGTGCCCTTCGTCAATGCAGCAGGCAACGTTGACACCCAAGAAATCTCAGACCTCCTCGTGGCCATGAGGGTCAAGATCGAAAAACTGAAACGAGACCACAATGCGGCAGAACTCTTGGCAGCAGACCTTGCCAAGGAAGCTCGTCTGGCCAACGAGAAGGCAAACAAAGCAGATCAAAGAATTCACAAATTCATGGGCTTGCGAAATTGGGCAGGGATACCCAATCAAGCAGGCAGTTCAAGTCTTCCAGAAGTAGCAGGAAGCAATCGGGTCGAGATCTTCTTGGACCCTGGGTCATACGATGGCTCAAAAAGAAAGTTTGAAGAATGGTGGACGAAGATGAAGGCCTGGATGGAAGCCAATCCAAGGCAGTTCGCCATCAAGGACCCCCACGTGGAAGGGCAATTCCTCGTACACGGCCCCAACCGGGCATTTGCGGTGCTGTCCCGCCTCAAAGGAGTAAAAGGCAGCTATTTTGCAGAAATGGAGCTTAACAAGCTCACCGCCGGGGAGTCAGAAATGGTAGTCTGGCCCAAGCTGGTGGAAAACATTGAGGGTCTATTCAGGCCTGTGTTACAGAAAGATTGGGCGATGAAAGAGATCTCCCGATATAAACAAGGAAGCCAAGACATATACACGTTCTTGGCTAAATTCAGAACCTTGGCCTGGTAGTCAGGGTGCAACGACCGACACACAGTCTTCTTGTTGGAGCAGAACGTCTCCGACGAGATCAAGAAAGAGATGTTCCGGATGGGAATGAGAGGGTTGGATCTGGGATCCACCTACAAGAACATCCAGATTATCGGAACAAGGCTGGAGGCATACAAGATGGCCACAGCATCCTACACCCCTTGGGAAAAGAAAGGGGAAAGAAAAGAAAAAGGCAATGACAGGAGTGTCAATGCCACCTCTACCCCTGGAGGGAGCAAAGGGGCATGTTACGCTTGCGGCAAGGCTGGGCACCTTGCCAAAGATTGCAAAAACCCCCAGCCCAAGTGCCCAGAGTGTGGCTGGCAGGGGGCCCACAAAAAACCTGCCCAAAGAAGAAGACGGGTAGGCAAGCACGCACTGCCAAGACAGAAGGGGCAACCTTGTGGGACGAGGAAGCCAAAACAGAAGGAGTCAAGGCGACCGAGAAGGAAGAAGGATCCCTAGTGGACCTAAAGGGGATGTTGTACACGGAGATACATGCACACTTCTCCAAAAATGGAAAAGGAAAGGCGAACTGAAGGAGCTAGGAACTCAGTTCGCCAATATAGATATTTTTATACCAGATGAACCCGAGGAACCCATGAAGAAAAGTGGTGAAGGGAAGCGGTTAGCCGAAAGCCGCCACATTAGACTATTACAGGAAGGCTTTGAGCCCTTGAACGAAGAAGAGCCCGTACCTATCCTAGAGGTCACGGCTAAACCAGACGGCATTGACATGCGAGTTCTGGCCGCTATGTATGCAGAACAAGAAAAAGAAGGCCTAGACGGCCTCATAATGAGATCCCTACATCTCAAAAGGGAAATAAAGCTACCGATCCTCATAGGATCAAACCCCAAAAGTCTACACGAAGTGGAAGCTCTGCTAGACAGTGGCGCCAACCAAGTGTTTGTAGACCAGAAGTGGGCGGAGAAGCATGCCCTCCCAATGAAGGAACTCTCCCACTCAATCCCCATGTTCAACATAGACGGAACGAAGAATTCCGCTGGGAACATCACACACTCCGTGGAGATAGTGATCGACTTCCAGGGACACACGGAAAAAATGACAGCCGAAGTTACCACACTGGGAAGTATACCACTGGTATTAGGCTACACATGGCTCCATTGCCACAACCCTACAATAGACTGGCAGAAAGGCACAGTCGAAATGACCCGTTGCCCACCCTCCTGCCAACAAAAGAAGCATGCTAGACGTGCGCGCATCACAGAAGAAGAAGAAGCTGATGAACAGGAAGAAGCCTGGGAGGCTTACTATGCCCGCGCCACGCTAGAAGCGCCACCCAAACCCCAAGAGAAGACTCTAGAAGAGCTCGTACCGGAATGCTACCACAAATGGCTAAAGGTATTCTCAAAGGAAGAATTGGAAAGAATGCCGATTAGAAAACCCTGGGATCACGCAATAGATCTCAAAGAAGGATTCAACCCAAAAAAGGGAAGGATCATACCTCTGTCTGTGACTCTGTCTGTGACAGAACAAGAAGAGGTCTCGAGCTTCATCGATGACCAACTATGAAAAGGGTATATACACCCATCTAAGTCCCCACAGACTTCACCGGTGTTCTTTGTGCCAAAGAAAGATGGCCGAAAAAGGATGGTTCAAGATTACAGATATCTGAACGAACACACTGTGAAAAACAACTACCCACTGCCGTTGATCGCGCAGCTGGTCAATAAATTAAACGGGGCAAAACTATTTACGAAGATGGATCTGCGCTGGGGATACAACAACGTCTGCATCAAAGAAGGAGACGAATGGAAGGCGGCATTTGTGTGCTTCAGAGGAGCTTACGAACCCTTAGTCATGTACTTCGGGCTCTGTAACTCCCCAGCAACGTTCCAAGCTATGATGAACAAGATCTTCGCCGACATGGACGACTGTGTCATGGTCTACATCGACGATCTCATGATATTTACAAAGACGAACTCTCTAGAAGAGCACAAGGTGATCGTCAAGAAAGTCTTGGCACACCTAGAAGAAAATGATCTATTTATCAAACCCGAAAAGTGCATATTTCATGCCACAGAAGTAGAGTTCCTGGGCATGATCATCAGAACAAATGGTGTTCGCATGGACGAAACCAAAGTAAAAGCAGTTCTGGAGTGGCCCGCGCCAAAGAATCTCCGAGGAGTAAGAAGCTTCTTGGGGCTAGCCAACTTCTATCAGCGATTCATTTCAGACTACACTGCCATCGCAAGGCCGTTGAACGACCTTATCAAAAAAGACACTCCCTTCGTATGGAGTGAGAAACAACAAGAAGTGTTTGACACACTAAAAAAGAAGTTCACCACCACCCCGGTCATGGCATTCCCCGACATTGATTGTCAATTCCGCTTAGAATGCGATGCCTCTGACTACGCAACGGGCGCAGTACTATCTATCCAAAAGGAGGAAAAGTGGCATCCTGTCGCCTATTACTCACACTCCATGAATGATCAAGAACGGAACTACCCCGTGGCAGATAAAGAACTTCTGTCGGCTATACGAGCCCTTGAAACATGGAGGCACTATCTAGAAGGTGCTCACTTCCAATTTGAAATATGGAACGACCATCAGAACCTACAGTGGTTCATGGTGAGACAGGATCTCAACCAACGACAAGCGCGCTGGGCGCAATATCTATCAAGGTTCAACCACGTGTGGTGTCACAAGGCTGGCGCTACCATGGGAAAAGCCGATGCCCTCTCCCACAGAGAAGACCATACGGAGGGAATAGAAGACGATAACAAGCAAGTCTTAGTTATCCCGCCGGAGCAGATCAGATCTACCATCCTGGTCCAAGATGAAGGCGATAAGTTATTTGAATGAATAAAGAAAGCGGTACTTCTGATGAAAGAATCCGAAGTACAAAAGCTCTACGAACAGGGCTACGATAAAGATCTCACAGAACCTATCCTGAGAAAAGACGGTAAAATCTATGTCCCACCAGATGTAGATCTATGCCGAGACATGGTAACGAACTGCCACGATACCCCTTCCGCCGGACACCCCGGTCAGGAAAAGACGATAGGCCTTCTGAGAAGGTTCTACGACTGGCCAGGAATGGCTAGTTACGTAAAAGACTACATTGCTAGATGCAACGTTTGTCAAAGAATGAAGACAGGCAACAAGCCACCAGCTGGCAAGCTCAAACCCTTGGAGCTTAGCACAGCACCATGGGTGGACGTTTCAGCAGACTTCCTTACGGATCTGCCCCCCTCCCGTAATTATGACTCAGTCCTCGTTGTCATTGACCGATTCAGCAAAGAGGTTGAGTTTATTCCTTGCATGAAGTCGGTTACCGTTGTGGAGACCGGTGCGCTGCTACACGTATATCCCTTGTTATCACCTCTTTTACTTGATCTTCTCTTTTCTTTTATTGACTCTTTACTTATCATTTTGAAAGTTACTGTTTGCTAGTAAAGACCACGATTACACCGGCCATATCCCGGACTTGCACTGGACTTGCACTGGACTTGTCCCGGAATTGTTCCGGACATGTCTCGGACTTACTTATGAAGACCGGGTGGTCTATTATACTCACTTACATCGGTCACTTTCTTTCTTTCATTCTTCGTTATTTCCAATGGTTCCTTGATTGGTCAGGTACATAGAGTCCGGGCATACTCGGACTATATATTTTGTACTTCTCATATGGAAATGACAGCTACCGTTTGGCTCACACCGTCACCGTCTGGGACCGTCTCCCTCCACCATTTTACCATCAACAAGATTGTACCGCCAGTCTCTACCACTACTCACGACCTCACGCATTATACCGACATCTCCGGACTTCCGGACTACTGACGCTCAGAACCCCGGACTTCCGAATAGTCCATTGGTGCGCCTCCGACTTTGGTCTGGTCTCATTCCCTTGAATATAGAGTCCCTCTGGGGCGAACCTAATCGCTCCCCACACAAACCCGAACACTATAGGGTGGTCAGGACTATCAGGATACCTGGTATCAAGTCCACTCACCCACCTTTCTGTGTTTAAAACTGGAGCCCACCGTGAGGGACTCCAACAAGGGTTCCAGATGAAGTCTTCGGCCAACACCTCACCACCTTGAAATCGAAAATTTACTTGCAGAGTTTCGGAATCTTGACATCTCCGAAAGCTCTGATCTCCTGATACCAGTATCCCCTCGCAACGCATGACACAACCATCCCAGCCTCCTTGAGATCTCCTCTTTTGGTGATTTCCTGCCATCAGAAGAAGACCCGAATACAGATGCCGAAGAAGCTCTTCATTCCAATTGGCTGGTATCCCCTGCATCTCATCTCAGTTCCTTGCCTCCGTTGATTGACACACAGCCACCTGAGCTTATTAGTGCCGTCAACGTCACGGAACTGAGCTTCGGAAGGCTGATCCCTGGTGTATTCATACATTCCACTCCTGGAGTTACTAGGGAAGGGAGGAACTACTCTCAAACTCCACACGAAGGATCCCGATCATTGGGGGAGGAACCATCTTCAGGGGGATCCCCATCTCTCTCATTCCTTCTTCACCCATCACCAACCATTGAACACTTTCCGGCTTTGATAAGTCCGGACCAATCCTCCTTCATTGACACCCATCCCGACTGGACTTCTATCACCCCATCCGCACCATCGCCACCTTCACCAAATAACACTCAGCATCACACTCCATCTCCGCCCCCACCAAAGCTACCTACACCTATGGCCAACCCAGTCCAGATGCCACTCCGGGGTACTCAGAATGCCCTGAAATTTGATGGGAAAACTCCGTCCTTGCTCCCTAGATTCCTGGAAGATGTTAAAGAGCTCGGCACTGCTGCTGGCATCACCGACGCCCAGATGATTCGGGCTTCCATTCGGTATGCAGACCTTGAAGAGTCCGAAGTATGGGAACTTCTAGACGAAGCTACAGCCGCTCCGGCGAGCTGGGATGAGTTCACCAAGGCTGTCATGGAGCTCTACCCCGGTTGCAAAGGGACTAACCGATACTGTCGCGCTGACATCCAGTACCTAGTCCAGGAGTACCAAGCTAAGCCAATGCGTACCCTGGAAGACCTTGGGGAATATCAGCGCAAGTTCCAAAAGGTTTCTAAGCCCTTGATAATCAACAAGAAGCTCTCGGACCTCGACTGCGACGCGCTATTCATGACCGGACTTCCATCGGACTTGTCCAATACAGTCCGGCAACGTTTGTTAATCACTAAAACCACTCATCACCCTGCAGATCCGTATCCGAAGGATATAGTGGATGCTGCTACCTTTCTCCTCACCGGATCTGCACTCCAGCCCCTGACTACTACAGGTGTTGCCCAGACGCCAATTCCCTACTATCCGACCTGGGCATCGCCAATGCCAGCTATTCAGGTCTCACAACCTGTCTCAGCCCCTGTGACGAGCAGCACTCCTATCATCAAGCAGGAGCAGGTAAATATGCAAAGAGCTTCTAGACCAAGGGAGTGTGCATTTTGTGGTAACTCGTCTCACTTCATAAATAGCTGTCCCCATGTTGACAGGTACCTCCAATCGAGGAAGGCATCCCGAGGCACTGATGGGCGACTGTACCTTCCTGATGGGAAGTGCATTCTGCGCATCCCCGGGACCCGTTGTCTAAAGGATTGCCTAGACCGAGTAGCTTTGCAAACCACTCAAGCTGCAACTCCAACGGTCACTGCGGGCATAGTTTCTCTCTCTTACCCGGACACTGATGCCATCATAGATATTGAGCCTTCAGTCTTAACTCCGGAGGCAGAATCATGGGATGATACCGATGATGATGGGAGTCCGGACATGAATCATCCAGACTTCCAGTCTTATATATCACATGCATGGGCTAACTTCCAGGCGGACCGAGCCAAGGAAAAGGGGAAACGAGTCCGGTTTGATGGTGTTGACGTGCCGTCTCACAAGTCCGGGCGACCCGGAAATCGGTCTTCCGCTGTGGAAGAGATCATCACTCCCGAGATTGCAGCAACTCGGACTTCAACACCATTACCAGCAAGACCAACAACACCGGCCCTGTTATGATTGCTATATTTCATCATATGCTTTTCACTTGATTCGAACTCTCGACCTTATGCATTAGGCAATATGTTCTCACCACTGACAATTATGACTTAGACATTTTCTCGTCTCCAAGTCACGTGATTTTCCATCATGTGATTTATGCCTAGAACTGTCACGTGACCAGTCACGTGCTATGATGTATGCTCTAGACTTCCTATCTCTTATCTATGATGTCACACCTCATGCCTTTCTTATCTACCAATAGGATATGCTCCGGCTTATCAGCCAATCATGTAATTCATTCTTATCATCGTACGATACCCTAGAGTAGCTAGTCTACAAACATGTACATACAGTATGCACGCCTATATAAACCCCAGGCTCTAAGGTGGAATCCCCATCTTAAGAGTTCTGGTCATTTGATCACAACCTTGAGTCAATCCTCCATACGACAAGGCTTATCCAGTCTTGCAAGCTACTTCTTTATTATCTTATATTTTGGAGTTGCATCATTACTCTTAAGATCCCTCAAGGTCGACTACGCTGTCCCCCTTGCACGAATACCACTAGGACAACGTGGTATCCCCTCCCTTCCCCTCACAAGTAAAAGTACTTGGCTACACTGCAGCACAACAGAGGACTACCAGGAAGTAGTGTACCTTTGCCCCTTAGTATAGCATCTTGGTGGACCTTCTGAGGCCATCACTAGACGAGGAGAAGAGTAGCGGAAGAATAGAAAGGCCACAGGATTGGCCAAACAGTTATTCTAGCCCTTCCTAGATTTGGTAGAGTCTAGGGAGCGAAGAAGAAGTCTGGTAAAGGAGACTAGACACAGAGAAAAGAGAGATTCCCCAGCAGGAAGGATACTGGTGAACATAGGAAAAGAGAGGGAGAAACAGATTCTATTCTCCACAGGACACTCAGTCCCTTTTCAAGTGGTGGTTGCTGAGGACCATCATTGTCTAACCAAGGGAAATGGACGACACTCTGTGCTTCGCTCTTGAGCAAACCTACAGAGGAAGGAGAGTAGTCGAGGGAAGCTAGCCCTGAGAATCCAAGTACCAAGGGAGAGACCCAAGGCAAGACAGGTGATAGGAAGGCTAGTCCGCTTAGCTAGTTCCTTACCACTAGGTCAAGCCCAATCAGGTGATAAGCAAGAATGACAGATCAGGTACAAGCATCTGGTACCCAAGAAAAGATGCTGAGGCGGAGCCCAGCGAAGGAAGACCCCAAAGCATTCTTTGAAGGCACCGTGATAGAAAGGGTGTTGATCACTCAAGAAGAAGGGATCAGGCAAGACGTCGAAGAAGACCCCTTCTCGGTGAAAGAACCACGCCAATCCTCAGATGGAAAGGCAAACAAGATCTCCCCAGTTCACCAGGAACTGGGTTATTTAGTTCACAAGCTAAGCACCATGTCGAGCATGGTAGCACAGCTACAAGCTACGGTGGAAGCTCAAACAACCACCATCAAAGCACTTCTGGAGGCCAGGGCCTCAGAAGCACAAGAACTACGATCAGTGGTGATAAACATCGCAAAAGTACAGGAAAGGATTACGGTCATGGAGCAACCGACTCCTAAGGAGGAAGTACCTCCACCACCAAAGATCAGATGGGCAGACGAGCCTTTGTCTGAAATAGAGGAAGAAGACAAGCAGGAGGAAGCAGAGCTGCTACCCTCACTCAATCTCTCTCCCCTGAAGAGAGAAGAAGAAGAAACCAAGGCCACTCTACAGAGAGAGGAGGCAAAGGCAAAAGAAAAGGAGAAAGCCAAGCCAGTGTTCGTCAATCGCCGACTAGGTATGGGCCAATTCGTGGTCCCAAAACGAAGCTCACCGCTCAGGAAGACGGCTATTTACAAAGCCCATGCGCAGAAGGTGGAAGCCTCTGTGATGGCAATGGAAGCAGGACCTTCCAATACACAACCCAAGCCCACGGCACAGCCTAAGCCTGTGGCAAAGAAAGAAGAAGCTAAACCGGCTAGGTCGGCTCCAGCTAGGGCACCAAGGCCCGCTCCTACAACGAAGCCAAGGAACGTATGCTTCACTTGCAGCCAACCTGGGCACCTTGCGAAGGACTGCCGGTCACCGCAACCCAAGTGCCCAGCCTGTGGATGGCAGGGGTCACATAAAGAAGGATGTCTGCTGAGCAGATATGAGTCAAACTGGGAACAGAGAGTACCCTCCCCGGAAGAAAGAAGACCCATGCCTCGCATAGTGTGTGGGCAATGTGGAAAGATAGGCTACCTAGGACGTGACTGTAGATCAGTCCAGAGGCCTCAAAGAAAGCTAGACAATGACAGGGATTTGACATCCTTGAATACAGTACTTTGGGTAAACCGAAGATAGTCTAGTCATGCATTGTGTTACATGCCGAGGATTCCAAAGTCGCTTGCGACAGAGGTAAAGGCAGGCAGTTAGCCGAAAGCTCCTACTTAAATCTTATTAAAGACGGATACAAGGTCCTAGACAAAGACCCCCTCATCCTGGAAGGGGATACCCAGAAGGATGGTATCGACATGCGCGTGCTCCAGAGAGTCGCTCTAGACGAGCTAGACATCAATGAGCTAATGATCCGGTCCCTGAAAGTCCAAAAGGAGATAAAAATGGATCTACAGATCAGATCATCCAAAAACACTCTTCATCCAGTGGAAGCCCTCTTAGATAGTGGGGCTAACCAAATCTTCATGGACAAAGAATGGGCATTACAAAACAAAATCAAAATGAAAGAGCTCTCACGCCCAATTCCTGTGTTCAACGTTGACGGAACGAAGAACTCCACTGGCAACATCACACACGCCGCGGATATTATTATAGACTTCCAAGGTCATAGGGAACAGGTGCTGGCAGAAGTAACCACACTGCATGGATTTCCCCTGATCCTAGGATACCCGTGGCTAAGATGCCACAACCCCGATATAGATTGGAAGACAGGAACGGTCTCGATGACCAGGTGCCCCCTGTCTTGCTGAAATCTCCAGACCAAGGTTGAAACACTCAAAAAACCCTATAGCCTGATGAGGACTAGAGGACTCTTGGCTCAGAGGGTAGTGGGATGAGGGGAAAACTCGAGGACAAGTAAACTGGGGATCCAGTCTACCACCTGAGGGTTTATATACTACTACTCATGTATGTACATGTTTGTGTAAATACCATAAAGAGACATCGTATGACGATAGGCATGAATTACATGATTGGACGATAGCATGGATCATATCCTATTGGATGATAAGTGCATGATGTCATAGATAAGAGATAAGGGTCTAGCCCTCATGTGTAAGCATAATTGTGTAAATGGAGTCATGTGAGAAGTCACGTGACAAGGGTCACATGATATGGAAAGTGAACATACGACAAGTCCATTCATCTTGTGGTGGGAAGG
>JBBPST010000578.1:0-11143 GCA_038093715.1 Austroboletus cf. mucosus | reverse complement strand
ATCAAAAAATATGTTTATGGCTTTGACGGCCAACCTGTCTTCAACCCCGGGCCGGTCTTCGTATCAGACGAGCTAGAAGCCGAGTACGAAGTCAACCACATCGTGGATGCACGACAAAAGGGGAGGAAAAAGGAATATTTAGTACACTGGTCGGGTTACTCCGAAGAGGAGCGCACCTGGGAACCAGCAGCTAATTTAAGAAATGCAGCCGATGCAGTGGCGCATTTCCACGAGCTAAACCCGAAGGCACTCGCACGTGCGGCTTTTGATGAGCACTTTGGGATATTTAACCCCTATGAACAAAGCACCATTCCTATTGCGGTTGACCCGGTGTTTCAACCATAGAAGGGGGGTGGTGTTACAAACGCTCTTTTCCTATGCTTTTTATTCTTTTACTTCAACTTGATTCGAACTCTACACTTTCTATATAAGGGAATACCTTCCCACCACAAGACGAACAGACTTGTCGTATGTTCACTTTCCATATCACGTGACCCTTGTCACATGACTTCTCACATGACTCTCCTTACACAATTATGCTTACGCACAAGGGCTAGATCCTTATCTCTTATCTATGACATCACATGCTTATCATCCAATAGGATATGATCCATGCTATCGTCCAATCATGTAATTCTTTCTTATCATCGTACGATACCCCATTATGGTATTTACACAAACATGTACATACATGTAGGATAGTATATAAACCCTCGGGATGCTAGACTGGATCCCCAGTTTAGTTGTCCTCGAGTTTTCCCTTCACACTTCCCTCTGAGCCAAGAGTCCTCTAGTCCTCACCAGGCTATAGGATTTTTGAGTGTTTCAGAATCGATGTCTTGTGCTCCAAACTATTCCTCTGTACTGGTATCTAATGATGAGAAATCTATATCTATTTCAGTTTCTCTGTCCACTACAGAAGGAAAAAGTGTTGTGGAGACCGGTGTGCTGCTACACGTATATCCCTTGTTATCACCTCTTTTACTTGATCTTCTCTTTTCTCTTTACTTATCATTTTGAAAGTTACTGTTTGCTAGTGAAGACCATGATTACACCAGTCTTATCCCAGACTTGCACCGGACTTGCACCAGACTTGTCTCGGACTTGCTTATGAAGACCGGGTGGTCTATTATACTCACTTACATCGGTCACTTTCTTTCTTTCTTTCTTCATTATTTCCAATGGTTCCTTGATTGATCAGGTACATAGAATCCAGGCATACTCGGACTATATATTTTGTACTTCTCATATGGAAATGACAGCTACCGTTTGGCTCACACCGTCACCGTCTGGGACCGTCTCCCTCCACCGTTTTACCATTAACAAGACTGTACTGCCAGTCTCTACCGCTACTCACGACCTCATGCATTATACCAACATCTCCAGACTTCCAGACTACTGACACTTAGAACTCTGGACTTCCGAATAGTCCATTGGTGCGCTCCCAACTTTGGCCTGGTCTCATTCCCTTGAACATAGAGTCCCTCTGGGGTGAACCTAATCACTCCCCACACAAACCTGGACACTATAGGGTGGTCAGGACTATCAGGATACCTGGTACCAAGTCCACTCACCCACCTTTCTGTCTTTAAAGCGTCAAAACCACGACAGCCCTCATCGATTGTGGAGCCACTGGATTATTCATTAATCTCCACTTTGCCAAAAGAAACAACTACCTGTTGGAAAAACTCCCCAAACCACTGCTTGCCGTCAATGCAGATGGATCTAACAACAAAGCAGGAATGATCCGATATAAAACCAAACTATCCCTGTGGATCGATGGGGTAGAAGAAAATCAGACTTTCCTGGTACTCCCCACCTGCAAAGAAAACATCATCCTTGGCATGACTTGGCTCCGACAACAAAATCCTCTTATAAACTAGGCCACCAGAGAGATGACCATTATTGGACAAGAAAAGAGACCTCAAAGAGATAGCAAAGAGGTCGTTGACCAACGATACCTCCTAAGATACTTAGGGTTTCACAAAGACTACAAAACCCATACTAGGTACAACCGAAGATACAAAGCAGAAGAAGTAAGGAGAACCACCATATCTACTGCACTGGAAGCACAAAAGGAGAAAGAAGTAAAAGAATTACCCAAGGCATACAAAGAATACCAAGACGTGTTCAAGGAAGGAAAGATGAATCAACTCCCCCCCTCAAGATCCTATGATCACGCTATAAACCTGAAAGACACCTTCACCCCAAAACGAGCCAAGGCATACCCCCTGTCCCTGCCTAAGCAAGAAGCATGCAAAAAGTTTGTAGAAGAACACCTAGCCAATGGAAAAATATAACCTTCAAAATCCCCCCAGGCAGCACCATTCTTCTTTGTTGCGAAAAAGGATGGAAAGTTGAGACCGTGCCAGGACTACAGATATCTGAATGAACATACAGTCAAGAATGCCTACCCTCTTCCCCTAATCTCTGAGTTAGTAGACAAACTCAAGGGATCCACTATCTTCACCAAACTCAACATAAGATGGGGATACAACAACATCCTTATAAAACCAGAAGACAGATGGAAGGCTGCCTTCATCACACCAATGGGACTCTTTGAACCAACAGTTATGTTCTTCAGGCTATGTAACTCCCCTGCCACCTTCCAGGCCTTCATGGACAACGCCTTCAGAGATTATATCGCTGAAGGATGGCTCATAGTTTATATGGATGATCTGGCAATACATTCTGCCAATCCAACGGTCCATATGGAACAAACTCTTAAAGTCCTGCAACGACTCAGAGAACTAGGACTTTCGGCCAAGATAGAGAAATGCTTCTTTGATCAACCCTGCATGGACTATCTAGGGCTGGTGGTACGACCAGGAGAAATAGCAATGGACCCAACCAAACTCTCCACAATAAAAGAATGGATCAGTCCGGGAAACGTCAAACAAGTTCGATCCTTCCTGGGCTTTTGCAACTTCTACCAAAGATTCATCCCCAGTTTCTCCCAGAAAGTACAACCAATGGTAGAACTCACCAAAAAGAAAGAACCATGGTTGTGGACAAGGAGAAGGCAGCGAGCTTTCGATGAGATGAAAGAAATCTTCTCTAACCAACCAGTACTTAAACTCCCTGATCCAACAAAACAGTACTTCATGATGACTGATGCATCCCTCACTGCAACTGGGGGGATATTAATGCAAAAAGACACAAATGGAGACCTTCACCCATGCTCCTACCGATCCTCCACCCTCTCTGAAACTGAGTGGAACTATGACATCTATGACCACAAATTGCTGGCAGTAGTCTTCGCCCTGGAAGACTGGAGACATCACCTCCTCAGAGCAACTCACCCCATCAAGATCCTCACAGATCACAAAAACCTCACCTACTTCCGCACCCCCAGGAAACTAAGCAGGAGACATGCCTGCTGGCAAATGTTCTTACAGGATTTTGATCTCACATTTACCCACGTCCCTGGAACACAAATGGGGCCAGCTGATGCCCTATTCAGAAAAGATGAGGTAGACACCACAGAAGACAACAACCTGGTGACCCTCCTCTCGGATGATCTGTTCATGCAATCACTCGATGTAGCTCTAAAAGAGAAGATAGACCAATCAACTGCAACTGACCCCTTTGTGCTAACAGCATTGAAAGGAATGTACCAGAATGAAATCCCTCTCCCACATTCACTACTCTCAGATTGGGCATATGTTGAAGGAAATCTGTACTTTAAAGGACGACTCTACATCTCAGAGGACATGTGACACTTGTTGGTTTCATCCATACACTCCTCCCCCGCAGGCGGACACGCCAGACAGTTTCGCACACTCTCCCTTCTAGAAAAAGACTACTGGTGGCCAGGAATGGCTACCTTTGTCCACAGATATATCTCTGGCTGCGCCATCTGCCAAGCCAACAAGGTTAACACACACCCTACAACACCACCACCTATGCCCATCACATCGAATTGCACCTGACCATTCCAGCAGATCTCTGTGGATCTCATCACTGGACTGCCCCCATCTCAGGGATTTGATTTCATCATGGTCATGGTCAACCATGGGCTTACAAAGGGGGTAATCTTCTGTCCTTGTAGCAAGGATATCACTGCGCAAGGAGTTGCCAAGCTATTTTACACCTGTGTTTTCCTACATTTTGGCCTATATGACAAATGCATCTTGGATCGGGGCCCCCAATTTGCCTCTATCTTCACAAAGGAACTGGCAAAGCTACTGCAATATGACCTAGCACTGTCATCCACATATCACCCCCAGACACATGGAGAAACCAAACGAGTACTAGAAATGTATCTAAGGCTCTTCTGCTCCCAAGACAACCATAAATGGGCAGAACTCCTTCTGATGGCAGAGTTCCATCACAACTCAGTGGTGCACTCCTCCAAACAGTTGCCATTTAAATTGATGATGGGCTATGAACCAAGAGCCTATCCTAAGATTGGCAAAACCTTCGTACCAGCACTAGAGGAAAGAATGACTCAATTGGAGAAAGCAAAAGACGAAGCCTTAGCGGCATATGAAAGAAGCAGAACTATAATGACAAACCGACACCACAAACCCTTCACACCTTGGAAAATAGGAGACAAAGTATGGCTAGAAGGGACGAACTTACCCACCAATTACCCATCAAAGAAGCTCACCCCTAAACGAGAAGGACCCTTTGAAGTCTCCCAAGTACTCTCCAAGGTGTCCTACCAACTTAGACTCCCCCCAACTTGGAAGATTCATGATGTTTTTCATGTGTCCTTGTTATCCTCATTCAAGGAAACTGCAGAACATGGGAAGAACTATTTACAACCTCCACCGGAACTAATTGATGGAGAACAGGAATGGGAAGTAGAAAGAATCATTGCATATCAGTGATCAACGAACAGAAGGCAGTACCGGATCCGATGGAAAGGCTATGGAAGTGGCAACGACACATGGGAAACAGCTAGGAACCTGCAGAATGCCCTATCCCTACTCCAAGCCTATAAAATCAGCAGGAAACTCACCTAGAAACTCATCACCCAACCCATGTCTTCCTCTACCAATGCCTCCTCTTCGAAACCAAATGAATCAATTCAAAACTTCAACCTCTTTGCTACAGAGTTTATATCCCAACAGACCGAATCCATTACCTCCCTATCCTCTCTCCCAGTTCATTCCGGTCCCTGGCTTCCCCAGTTGCTTCCTATATGTGCCCACCATCTCCCAGTCACCCACAGAAATACCCTGTTCGTCACCATCCTCGAATGCCCAGCTCTATACACCAGACTCATTGACCTCCCCCCATTCTTGGAAGGGAACTCCTTCTCCTCACGCCTCCAACTCTATCAGAAACAATCCCTTGCCCTCACCTATAACAAAGAAAGAGCCTGCTCCAACCCCTCCCCAGCACTCTCCTTCAACGAAGGGATTGATTTCGCCCTCCATGAAGCCAGAAGCTATGTCCTGCATATGCTGTTCGACCAGGGATTCTGTAGGGTCGTCAATTCGCTCCCCAGACTGTCTGCACAACCATACCTACAGCCCATTATCAAGGCCCTTGACCCCAAAGACTGCAAAAGATACCTTGTCAACACCAAATACCCAGAATATGCTGTATCTCCAGCCAATGCCCCTTTGTATGAGGAATGTTCCCCACATTGAGCCACCCTTAATCCCCCAATCATTGGACCCAGAGGACCACTGTTGGAACAGATCTTCGAAGCAGGGAAAATCCTTCATCTCCTATCCTCCCTGGCTACCTCCCCTGAGAACCCAACACCTGCCCCGTCCAGACACCTCGTACCCCCAGTTCTGTCTCAGAAAAGCTCTTACAAGTCTAAAGGAAAAGCTAAAAAGGAAATCCTGGCTACATATGGACTCCCCTCCTCCCCTGCCTGTTACAAACGCTCTTTTTCCTATGCTTTTATTCTTTTACCTTAACTTGATTCGAACTCTAGACTTTCTATTTAAGGGAATACCTTCCCACCACAAGACGAATGGACTTGTCGTATGTCCAACTTTCCATATCACGTGACCCTTGTCACGTGACTTCTCACATGACTCTATTTACACAATTATGCTTACACACGAGGGCTAGACCCTTATCTCTTATCTATGACATCATGCAACTTATCTTCCAATAGGATATGATCCATGCTATCGTCCAATCATATAAATCATGCTTATCATCGTACGATACCCCGTTATGGTATTTACAACAAACATGTACATACAGTAGAGTAGTATATAAACCCTCGGGACGCTAGACTGGATCCCCAGTTTAGTTGTCCTCGAGTTTTCCCCTCATCCCACTACCCTCTGAGCCAAGAGTCCTCTAGTCGCAAGGCTATTGGGTTTTTGAGTGTTTCAATAACTGGATCATACCCTATTGGGAGATAAGCATATGATGTCATAGATAAGAGATAAGGGCCTAGCCCTCATGAGTAAGCATAATTGTGTAAGGAGAGTCATGTGAGAAGTCACGTGACAAGGGTCACATGATATGGAAAGAGAGCATACGACAAGTCCAATCTCCTTGGTGTGGGAGAGTGCTTCCATATGTGTAAAGACTAGAGTTCGAATCAAGCATGAGTGAAATAATAAAGAGTGAAAATAAGTGTTCGTAACACCACCCCCTCTCTATGGTTGAGACTCCGAATCAACCTCGACAGGAATGGTGACGTCTTCATAGGGGTTAAATATACCGAACCTATCGGCGAAGGCCGAGCGAGCCAGGGCTTTCGGGTTCAGTTTGTGGAAACGGGCAAGTGCTTCTGCCGTGTTTGTTAAATTAGAGGCGGGTTCCCAGGTTCTCTCTTCCTCGGAGTATCCCAACCAATGAATTAAATATTCCTTTCTTCAGCCTTTCCAGCGAGCATCAACTATATGGTCCACTTCATACTCGACTTCGAGATTGTCCGTGATGTAGACTGGACCGGGGTTGAAGGTCGGTTGGCCGTCAAAACGGTATAGATAGGGTTTTACCCGTGATACGTTTACCACAGGGTGAATACGCATAGTGCGTGGGAGTTTCAGTTCAACTGTGTTATTCCCAATGCATCGTGTGACTTTGAAGGGTCCCAGCCACTTCTCCGTCAACTTTCTAGATTCCCTCGTCAACCGAAGGTTTTCTGTTGCTAAAAGCACTTCATCTCCGATGATGTACTTCTTTGCTTCCGAGCGGTGTTTGTCCGCTTGGATCTTCATCCGATCTCGAGCTTGCTCAAGATTGGTCTTCGTAGATTCTAATATCTTAGATATGTTATTGGCCAATTCATCAGCGGCTGGCACCTTCGAAGTGCCTGGTTCTATCCCCATTCGTGGTTGATAAGTCCGTGTGACTTCAAATGGGGTCTTTTGGGTTGAAGCCTGCTTCTTAGAGTTATAGCTGAATTGGGCTATCGGAAGCCAGTCCGCCCATTCAGTTTGCTTCTCATGGCAGAACATCCGGAGGTACTGCTGGAGTTCTCGGATCATATGTTCTGTTTGCCCGTCCGTTTGCAGGTGAGATGCCGTGGATAGCTTAGGTCTAATGCCGAGGCGTTCTAGTAGGCCCTTCATCACTTGTGATGCGAACTGAGGGCCTCGTTCTGATACGATCGAACGTGGGATACCATGATTGGTCCACACGTGCATTAGATAGAGTCGGGCCGTGTCTAGCGCGGTAATCGACTTCGTGCATGGGATAAACTCAACTTCTTTGCTGAATCGATCAACAACGACAAGGATCGAGTCATAATTATGGGAGGGGGGCAGATCTGTGAGAAAATCTGCTGAAACATCTATCCATGGTGCTGTGCTAAGCTCCAAGGGTTTGAGCTTGCCGGCTGGCGGCTTGTTGCCTGTCTTCATTCGTTGACAAACATCGCATCTAGCAATGTAGTCTTTTACATAGCTAGCCATTCCTGGCCAGTCATAAAACCTTCTCAAAAGGTGTGTGGTCTTTTCCTGGCTGGGGTGACTGGCGGAAGGGGTGTCGTGGCAGTTCGTTACCACATCTCGGCGTAGATCTACATCTGGGGGGACGTAGATTTTACCGTCTTTTCTCAGGATAGATTCCGTGAGATCTTCGTCATAGCCCTGTTCGTAGAGCTTCTGCACTTCTGATTCTTTCAACAGAAGTACCGACTTCTTTATCCGTTCTAATAACTTATCGCCTTCATCTTGGACCAGAATGGTAGATCTGATCTGCTCTGGCAGAATAACTAAGACCTGCTTGTTATCGTCCTCTATTTCCTCCGCATGGTCTTCTCTGCATGAGAGGGCGTCGGCTTTTCCCATGGTAGCACCGGCCTTATGGCACCATACGTGGTTAAACCTTGATAGATACTGCGCCCAGCACGCTTGTCGTCAATTGAGATTCTGTCTCACCATGAACCATTGTAGGTTCTGATGGTCATTCCATATTTCAAATTGGAAGCGAGCACCTTCTAAATAGTGTCTCCATGTTTCAAGAGCTCATATAGCTGACAGAAGTTCCTTATCTGCGACGGGATAATTCCGTTCTTGATCGTTCATGGAGTGTGAGTAGTAGGCGACAGGGTGCCACTTTTCCTCCTTTTGGATAGATAACACTGTGCCTGTTGCGTAGTCTGAGGCATCGCATTCTAAACGGAATTGACAGTCAATGTCGGGGAATGCCATGACTGGGGCGGTGGTGAACTTCTTTTTTAGCATGTCAAATGCTTCTTGTTGTTTCTCACTCCATACAAAGGGAGTGTCTTTCTTAATCAGGTCATTCAACGGCCTTGCGATGGCGGCGTAGTCAGATATGAAGCGCCGATAGAAGTTGGCTAGCCCCAAGAAGCTTCTTACTCCTCGGAGATTCTTTGGCTCGGGCCAATCCAGTATCACTTTTACTTTGGTTTCGTCCATGCGAACACCGTTTGTTTCGATGATCATGCCCAGGAACTCTACTTCTGTGGCATGAAACGTGCACTTCTCTGGTTTGATAAATAAGTCATTCTCTTCTAGGCATGCCAAGACTTTCTTGATGATCGCCTCGTGCTCTTCCAGAGAGTCTGTCTTTGTAAATATCATGAGATCATCGATGTAAACCACGACACAGTCATCCATATCGGCAAAGATCTCATTCATCATAGCTTGGAACGTTGCTGGGGAGTTGCAGAGGCCGAAGTACATGACTAAGGGTTCGTAGGCTCCTCTGAAACAAACAAACGCCGCTTTCCATTCGTCTCCTTCTTTGATGTGGACGTTGTTGTATCCCCAGCGTAGATCCATCTTTGTAAATAGTTTTGCCCCATTTAGTTTATCGACCAACTGCGCGATCAAGGGCAGTGGGTAGTTGTTCTTTACTGTGTGCTCATTCAGGTACCTGTAGTCCTGAACCATCCTCTTCCGACCGTCTTTCTTTGGTACGAAGAACACAGGAGAAGTCTGTGGGGACTTAGATGGGCGTATGTACCCTTTTCGTAGTCGGTCATCGATGAAGCTCGAGACCTCTTCTTGCTTTGTCACAGACAGAGGTATGATCCTTCCCTTCTTTGGGTTGAATCCGTCTTTGAGATCTATTGCGTGATCCCAGGGTTTTCTAATCGGCATTCTTTCCGATTCTTCCTTCGAGAATACCTTTAGCCATTTATGGTAGCATTCAGGTACTAACTCTTCTAGAGTTTTCTCTTGGGGTTTAGGTGGCGCTTCTAGCACGGCACGGGCGTAGTAAGCTTCCCAGGCTTCTTCCTGTTCATCATCAGCTTCTTCTTCTTCCGTGATGCACACGCGTCCAGCATGTGTCTTCTGTTGGCACGAGGGTGGGCAACGAGTCATTTCGACCGTGCCTTTCTGCCAATCTATGGTGGGGTTGTGGCGACGGAGCCACGTGTAGCCTAGTACCAGTGGGATGCTTCCCAGCGTGGTTACTTCGGCTGTCATCCTTTCCGTATGTTCCTGGAAATCGATCACTATCTCTGTGGAGTGCGTGATGTTGCCAGCGGAGTTCTTTGTTCCGTCTACATTGAATACGGGGATTGAGCGTAAGAGCTTCTTCATTGGAAGTGCTTGCTCTTCTGCCCATTTTTGGTCTATGAATACTTGGTTTGCGCCACTGTCTAGCAGGGCTTCTACCTCGTGTAGACTTTTGGGGTTTGACCCGATTCGGATCGGTAGCTTTATTTCCCTTTTGAGATGTAGGGACCTCATCTTGAGGCCGTCTAGGCCTTCTTTTTCTTGTTCGGCGTGCATGGCGGCTAGAATCCGCATGTCGATGCCTTCTGGTTTAGCCGTGACCTCTAGGATAGGTGCAGGCTCTTCTTCATTCAGGGGCTCGAAGCCTTCCTGCAATAGATTAATGTGGCGGCTTTCGGCTAACCGCTTCCCTTTACCACTTTCCTTCGTGGGTTCCTCGGGTACAACTGTATTGTAACTAAATTACCTTCAGTTAACCCAAAGTATCGTATTCAGAGATGTCAAATCTCTGTCATCATCTATCTCTTTTTGTGGCCTCCTGACTGTTCTACAGTCGCGTCCAAGGTGGCCTATCTTTCCACATTGCCCGCATACAATGCGAGGCATGGGTCTTCTTTCTTCTGGGGAAGGTGCCCTTCCTTCTCGGTTGGACTTGTATCTGCTCAGCAGACACCCTTCCTTGTGTGAGCCCTGCCATCCACAGGCTGGACACTTGGGTTGCGGCGACCGGCAATCCTTGGCAAGGTGCCCAGGTCGGCTGCAAGCGTAGCATACTTTCGAAGCACTAGGCTTCGTCGTGGGGGTGGGCCTTGGTGCCCTAGCTGGAGCCGGCCTGGCTGGTTCAGCTTCTTCTTTCCTTGCCACGGGCTTAGGCTGTGCCATGGGCTTGGCTTGCATGTTGGAAGGCCCTGCTTCCATTGCCATCACAGAAGCTTCTACCTTCTGCGCATGGGCTTTGTAAATAGCCGTCTTCCTGAGTGGCGAACTTTGTAGTGGGACCGCTGTGGAGACCGGTGCGCTGCTACACGTATATCCCTTGTTATCACCTCTTTTACTTGATCTTCTCTTTCTTTTATTGACTCTTTACTTACCATTCCGAAAGTTACTGTTTGCTAGTGAAGACCACAATTACACTGGTCTATTACACCGGTCTTATCCCAGACTTGCACCGGACTTGCACCGGACTTGTTCCGGACATGTCTCGGACTTGCTTATGAAGACCGGGTGGTCTATTATACTCACTTACATCGGTCACTTTCTTTCTTTCTTTCTTTCTT
>JBBPST010000577.1:0-11148 GCA_038093715.1 Austroboletus cf. mucosus | reverse complement strand
TGGTATGTGTACGTACCGAGTTTGGTCGGTGCTGGGACAGCATTATTGGTCGTGGGTGTGATTGGAGCGCTTAGTTTTTCGACGTGGAGGCGGAACCAGGGATCTTAGGGGTGGGTTTTTCTTTCTTGTTGTTAGAGATGTAATCTTTACTCTTTCTTTTGTTGTACATATATGCTCATGATTCCTTCGTGTTGGTTAGATCGTATGCGAGGTTGGACGAGGCTTGTTTCGTTTACTGTACCGGTTCTTTCTACACTAGGTTTTCGTACCCTTTTTTTAAAAAATTTAGCAAGCGTTCTTGTTGGTAAAATTTTGAAAGCGAGTTGGTATTGACGTGTTGAATGAAGCGGATGGCCCATGAACGTTCGGACCGTCGATCCGCCAGGGACCACGGGGTGCCGCATCTCGTAAGCTCACGGTGCGCGACAGCGCCGTACCACCGGATCTTCATTGATGCATATACCCGGGCCGAGTCCCTGAACGTACTTGTGGAGAGACAATGTGGTTGACAACGCCGCGGTGCGGGGGGGGATCTCATCTGATTACGGTAGATCTAGTCACTTTCAAGTTTAATTTTAAACGTACCGCATCGGGTGGCCGCCATTGATTCATCGTAGACAACAACTTGTTTGCCTAAGTCACGGCGAAGTCCGTTTTTCAGATAGTTGTCATTGGAGCAAAAAAAAGTTAAACCCTTGCAGGTGCGGAGATATCTTGCCTAGAGTTCTCTGAATTGCCCCCAAGACCATCGGCGAGTATACTTCTAGCTTCGTGTCCGTAGATGCGGCGTTAAAGGACTCGTTCCCAGCGTTCGATCTGATTTGATCATAAATAGCCATGCCTTGAAGAAGGAGAAATTCGGCGAGCTGTTGAACCTCCGTCAAACCTTTGACGGTCGAGCAAAACCGTGAGGTTGCTTCGAGACCCTAAATATAGAAGTTTATGAAAGTATAGAAGCACAAAGGGCCGGGATCGTAATGCGATTTTGCAACTGCAGTAACGTGCGTAAAGGGCACGTTTATACTCACCTTTGGAGAGCCATACTTGCTATAAAAAAAAATTCAGTAGACACCTCCGTCGTGCAACTGTGAGTTTTAGGTTCACGTGGCTGAATAATAAATCCGACTTCCATGAGCGTACGGTGTATGTCTGTGGAGGCTGCTATGATTTGAGCAAGGATTCAGACACCGAGGTGCCGGCGGGGCCAGGATAACCTGATTTCTTGGTTAGGCTCGTCCCAGCTGCAGACACCTGCTGTCAAGCTAACCTTGCCAATGTAGGGTATACGCTCTCACTCTATTTGTGTTCACTTTACGTCGAATCATTCATAGAAGAGCTACCGTGTACGTCATCATCTCGGCCCTTGGATCAGTAGAAAACGGAGTACGCCTTTGTCGCCACATTGAAAGACGCGTCCATTTGAGTAACCAAGGACCGAAAATAATAGGACAACAGACGCACGGAGACTCGAAGCGATGAACCATAGCGCAAGATGGAGAAGCTCTTTCGTGATCTCGGTAAGCAAAAATACACCAGCATCCACGAATGATGAAAAGTCGTGGGTGAAAGAAAGTTGGGGTGGGAGTCGATAAATTATCCAGGGATGCGGCAACTGCTTCTGTCTCCTTGAAACAACCGCACAACCACAGATCCCCTAAATGTGGCGGCAAGGGAGCAACCAGACGGGACGACCTCTGCCCCCTCGTGCCAGCACCGCCACCTGGGCGAACCCCGCTTCCACGCACGGCAAGCGAAGGGAATCCGGGGTTTGCCGTGCAGCAGTTTGCACCGCCACCCGCTCAATTTTTGGTACTTGTCAGACGCAGCGAAGTGTGATGTTTGACGTACTTGCAGTAAAGCGGCTTGCTGTCGCCGCTGTCGTTTCCTTTTCCTTATTACGTGGATCTAGTTCGCCACTTGACTATGTAAAGTAAGACATGCCACAGGCCCAGGGCGCACTTACTGAGTGGAAGCTCCAAAAATTCGGGCACGAACTTGTTCCGGTATCCTTTTTTGCGGGGATGCTGAGATGGTGGTCGACGTGCATTTCCGTTAGCACATGCGTCCCCCTTGCATTGGTGCGGCGTTGAGAATGAATGTCGGCAGCCTTGGAGTCTCAGACCACATTTCAGCCCAAGCCCCTAATATAATTCTAGTTATCAGGCTAGTTGCCAGCTCTGGGTTGATGACATGGCAGACAACTTGGAAGAAAATGAGTAAGTTCATTAGGGCCATTTCTATTGGTTGCGCATACATATCGCCATAGAGCTGTCTAATAGTGGCTGTGCATTTGCGTGTTTAGATGTCAACACAACCTACGAATCCACTGATGTTCGCCGATACCGATGAATCTCTGCTGCCTTATGCTTTTTTCCACGTCTTTTTTATTCCTGAACGCGTATACTTTGAAGATCAGAATCCTACTGCAGAGAGAGATTTTCCTCTAGTTCGTGCCGTTTCTGCCGCTGCCCATGATTACTCCACATACGTCTCTGAGCCAGTGTGGCATCGCATCACGGAAATGTTGGACAACCTGCAAGCGTGCCTTCAATCAGAGCACTTGAGAAGCGAGCACGTCATTTTGCAGCTGCGCGGGATGCGACCAGGAGGTATGCTCATAGATGCACCATGTGATCTTGCTAATAGTTCGTAGACTCTCTTGCATTTTTCATCCGATCTCACGAATCTGGATTCCTCCTTACAAAACATGATACTTCTACTTTGGTCGAGACCTTCCCCGTGACGCCACGCAGCAAGTCTAAAAAAATGTGCTCGTATCCTTCATCCAGAGCGGAGGTATCCAATCACGATTTTGACAATTCCGACTTCCAACTCCAACTAGCCAACTTCCTCTCCTTCGATGGCTGCGATTGCTATGAGCAATTTGTCGCCTCCTTACATAATGTCATTTTGCAGAGTGATAATCACTCCATCGACGTCCCCCTCATCACCAAGCATCCCCACACAAGGGATGCTTATTTTATGAACGAACATGATTTATTTTCTCGCAGACGAAATTTTACCACTGTTCGTCGTTCGCCTCTCTGGCATTTCACGAAGGTCGTCGTCCAGATGTCTCTTGTTCGTTTTATCCCTGGTCAAGCATCCTACAAAGCGTTCATCTTGTTCTTTATGTGCACCCTTGCCAAACGTGCAAAAAATTCCATCCCGTCCTCGCATCTTCATCTCATGGTATATAGAATCCAGCGTCGCATCACAAAGTTCGAATCACTCATTCCTGGCTGGCTCCTTCAAATGACACGATCTACGCTCGAGCAGTTGATGACAAGCCCATCCCCATCCCCATTTCGGAATCCGTCGCAGGATGAACTCGAGAGAGATACCAAACTCTCCCTCACCCGTAGCCAGGATTACATCCACAATGCTCTCGAAAATCGTGATTGGAAACCTCCCCATATCCCTTCCCATCCCAAATATCGTCGTCGCGGGACTATCCATGATTTCTTGTCGTCAGATGGGGTCTTTTTTGACGAATTCCTTACATTGGATCCTCTCGTTGCTGTCCATGATGTTGAAAAAGTCGTTGAAGAGGATCTAGATGACTGGATTTCCCATGTCGTGGATGTGGATGAGGCATGCAACCAACTCGAAGTCTTGATGGTTGGGTACCTGAGAAATGCGCATAGCCAATCTGGTGTTACTGTTAGGCCCCCACACCGGGAAACTGGAAATGTCACTTCCTTAGGGAGGGGTGCTCCTGATACCATTGTTTTATTGACAGCGATCGAGCTATTCATTGCTCTTGACAAACTTGTCGTGAAAAGCATTCCAATGCTTATCAACTATTCTCCTGAAGTACCAGTTGCTGTGTTAGAAAATTTATTCGTGCACACCCAAACAGCCATCCATCGTTTGTCTCGTGCATACCAGTATCTCTCGGCACGTCAGTCCCAATCACGCATGGGGTGGTCAGAACTCTCTGACGAAGATTGTCTCCCTGTTCGTTACTACAATGAATCGCCGCATCTTCAGCAGCTCATGAATCAAATCGAGCAAGAATCAAAAGGTTCCCAACTTCCCTCCTCGCCAGTACATGCCAAGGTGGTCATTTTCGAGTTGCAATGCCCACGGTGTATTCGCATCTGGCGATCTGCGATTGGCCGGTTGTGGCATCGTTTTCGAAACTCTTCATTTCAGCGACATTCGGACGAATTGAAAAGTATAAACCTTCTTTGCCAATTTTCGGCATTACAGAAGTATTATGCAGAAGAAAATGGACCAGCCATGATGCCAGTTGGCGACTTTGTGCAATTTTGCTTTTTTCAGCCAGCTGGATCCGAAAGCAATCTTACATTGCGTTATGCAATACGTAATGCGCTCGAAGGAAGCGATTCTAAGTTGTGTTATTCAAAACTGCGTATCGGAGGAAGAGAATCTGGTCCAGTGGAGCACTCTATGTGCTGGCAGGGTTGGTGGGACGACCACGATACACACAACTCAGACCATAAGAAAGATGTCTTTCGTACTCCCAACGATATCTTCGCTACTCTGGTAGACTCCCCTGCAGAGCTCTCGCTAGAAGAATTCATTACATATAAACAAATGCGCTGTGGCGGCTCGCTCCAGTGGCTGAATATCCTGTACAGTCTACGAAGTGGAACCCTGAACCTTCGCCATAAACATGTCTATGACCTCCTCTCCTATGCTATCTTTCAAGCTGGACCTCTGGACCTGAATACAGGAACATGGGTTTGGCATGAAGACCTTCAGGACCCATCCTTTTGCAATACTCTTCTTGACGAGCTCGAGAATTTGACCACGGGTACGCGAGCTCAGCTGATAGACTCGTTGATGATGAAGTCTATTTCATTGTTGCTTACTCGAGTACTTGCATCAAGCCCCAGAAAAGATATTTTAGAGCGAGGAATTGCACTCCTTGGGAGAGTGCGCCGAATTATCGTCGACTGGCTACAGGAGCTGGCATATAGCACAGGAGCATGTCCGCGTGACTCGAAGCACGGTGACTTACGTGAAATGTGCCATACTTGTCTATCTACATTTGACATCGACACTGTCACTCTCCCGAGACACTTCCAAACAACACATGATATTACTGCTGGACTTTCTTGTACCCTCTTGTCGTATGCACTTGAAGATAAGGACACAGAAAACTGTTGTAAGTTTTGTTCATTAAACCTTAAATGTTCAAGTTAATTGATACGTCAATGATCAAGGGTGGTCTCTGCATGAGTGCCGTCTTTCTGTCACGTTTGAGCAGGCTTTGAGGGATGCGATATTCTCTGATACAACTGATCATGGTATTGACTTCGCTGTTCGCTTATTTTCCCCCAGTCACAAACCTAGTGCAAATAAATGGGTCTGTTTACCACATCCTAACACCCATTGGCTCACATGCAAGACACAAGATAGTATGGGCAAGCCATTACAAACAGTGCATCTCAACCTGCTTGACGGGGAGCTTCTGGTCAACGAACAATCCACGGGAAAATTATATTACAAAATCAACAACGATCGGACTTTGTGCCACAAGGAAGTATATCCTGATGTATGTACATCCCATGGTATCCCAATGAAACTTATAGCTCATTCTCATTTACAGCTAGGCTTCCTTGTCCTTCAACAAATGGATCCCTCCAGCGATGGCATGATACCGAAACAAAAGGTATGAAATGCATGTTAACGTTATGTTGATGATGGAATGAAGTTTTGGATAAACTCAGGTGCATGTTTTTTTGCGAAACGAAGAATTGATGATTCAAGTGCATTGCAACAATCCAAAGGACATTCTCATGAGGATCCCTTACGGAATACTGGGAAATGACCTTCCTCAACCGCTTGTGTATGAACACATTCATTGGTTGAGTCTATCCACAGGAATAATCGAGATACGTCCTCTTGAACGGTCTTTGAATCCGTCTCTCGACAACTGGAGGATCACGTTTGAATCTGGTCGATACCGCGCATACAGGAATAGTGAAGCCCTTGTGGACATCCGGAGCCCGACATGGGTGGCGCTTTCTCGCTGTTTCGAGTCACTTGTTCCACGTGATTTTTTCTCTAGTTCACGGATTCTTCTGGTCACCACACGCCCCATCGAGTCTCCTCCATCTATAGATTCTATACTGCAAACCTTTATCAGATTGCAGTGTGGGTTGTCTTTCGTTATTAACGAGCAGGGAGAGATCCAGTCCTGCGACTTCAAAGACATGGTTTACGACGGGCATACATCCTTTCAGAGCTGTCTACATAGCTTGGGAGCCCTTTTTATGCTGCGGCAGAAGGCCCATCTCCCGGAGGGACTTATACCTCGGCGCATTCTTGTGCCAAACAAGATTTCTACAAAGAGTGGTATACAACACGAACATGCAGAGCTTGTGTTTCATGAGCCCCAGGGATCTGCCTGTCCCATCTACTACGATGTGGATCCTGAACTGGGTTGCTTGAGAGGGAATGGTTGTCTGAGAAGCACGTGTCAACTAGCGTTTATGCATGCGGCGAATCCCGCCAGTCGGGATATTTTAGATCCATTTACAGGAAAAACAGGCATTCAAGCGGCAGTTTTTCTCTTGCGATCAGGTGCATGTCGATCAATTGCTAAGTTCAAATCCATCGACTTTCCCAGGCTGAATTGCGAAATTGATGAAGTGTGCAAAGAAATCTTTGAAAAATATTACTGGAAAAAATTCGATACATCACATGATTACCACTTAATGGTATGTGCTTCCATTACCATTCTTCGCAACAGGACCAAGACCACCCTCCTTTCTATCACTTAGAAGCATGCCATCACTATCAAGCAAACACCCTCAGAGGTCACTTTGTCACTTCTATTTTCCAAGCAATCACCTCCACAATTGCCCTCTCGTAATATTTTGCCTCGTAGCAAGCATATAATTTCATCAGATGACATCTGTGAACTCGATATGTTATTTCATTCTCTTCAAGTGAAGAAGCCTTCCAAGTTCAACCAGGAGTACGTTGCTCGCCTCAGAGCTAGTGCGCAAAGTGTTCACGAGGAGTCTCATGTCGCCTACTCACTGGAGGTGATCGATCAGACTGAAACGCTGAAGAGTTACTACAATGGATCTAGAGCCAGCTATTTCAATGCTCTGGCAACTCTGAAGGAAAGGCTGTCTCCAAGCGATAGTCCACATGACCAACTGGTCAGTCAGCGTGGTCAGTGGCCGCCAGTTACTGGAGATACCCTGTTGAGATGTCTCGCGTCTACATCGCGAACAACTCTTCCTGGTCAGTGGAAGAATTGCTTGGTATCGTTTGCCTTACTCCTGTTGGACCTTCAACGTGCTCGAAGATTACTACGATTTCATTTGGATGGTCTCAAGGAAGAGTTTTCGAAGGAATTAGAGAACGAGGGATGCGACGGTTGGGATCCCAAAGAGTATCCCGATTGGCTCCTAATCCAGGCGTGTTTTCACTTCTCCAGTAAGCTGATCGTCCCACTCACATCGTCTTTATTAGATCCAAGGAAACTTTCTCATTCGTCGAAACCAGGCAGAAGTTGCAAAGGAAATGATATCCCCAAAATCGAGACGAAGTAGCGTCATGCAGGTAAATATGGGCGAAGGAAAATCATCCGTGATCATCCCAATCGTTGCCGCGGCTCTTGCTGATGGAAAACAACTTGTTCGCGTTATTGTCCAAAAAGCATTAACAGTGCAGATGTTCGACTTATTGGTCGCTCGTCTCGGCTGGCTTGTCGACCGGCCAGTATATCATTTGCCCTTCTCACGCACAGCCGAGTACGATAATCAAAGCAACATTATCAGTCTTCAACTCGACGACATGCACAAACTCATGAATCAATGCATGGTCGAACGTGGAATCCTACTCATGCAGCCAGAACATGCCATGTCTCTTAAATTAATGTGTATAGAAAAGCATATGTGCGCGGGAACGCCTACAGACAACTTCTGGCCCCTGCATGTTCCAAAATCACTTTACAAGTACGTCTGGGCATCTATATTACAAAAATCGGTGAGTGTGCATCACCAATTCGCTCAATGATACTTTACCTGACCACGGGACACCAGCTCCCGGAGAAAGCCTTTGTTGGTGGTATGCTGCAACAACTGTGCAGCCCATCGGCCAACCGCATAGAGCGCTCGTGTGAAGGGGACATTCAGGAAAGCCATGGCATTTCAGACGGCAAACAAAGCCGGATGAGCCTTCAGAAATGGATGGACTCGCATGTCCGAGACATCCTGGATGAAAGTGACGAAATCCTTCATTCCCGGCGCCAGTTGATATACACTGTCGGCCACAAGCAACACATGGAAGGATACCCAGATCGATGGACCATCGTGCAGCAGGTTCTTCAGCTTGTGAGGGTGTCAGCGCCTATATTGGAAAGCTTTCTTCAAGTCAATTTCGGCCCGCCAGGGTCGTTTCCAAATTTCGGCCCTGGTGAAGGACTAAATCCATTGATTATCGAATATGTGATGGCTGGACGAATTCGGAATCTCGATTTTAGTGACGTTCCCAGAGAATTGCGAAGTGCGATTCGTAGTTTTATATCTGAAGAAGCCATTCCTCCTAATACGGCCAAAAATGTTGAGGATTTCGCTCGGCATTCTTGCGAGCCTTTGATATGGAGTGCATTGCTTATCCTCCGGGGTCTTCTGGCATCCAATATTCTCATGTTCACGCTGGTGGAACGCAGATGGAGCGTAGACTACGGTCTCGATAAAAGATCCAAGTCTACGATGCTTGCAGTTCCATATAGAGCGAAGGACATGCCAGCGCTCAACACACAATTCGGCCATCCTGATATCACCATCATTCTCACATGCCTATCCTACTATTATTCCGGCCTCAATGAAGAGCAACTAGTAACTACTTTCAAAATTCTTTTGGATCAGGATGACGCGCACGCAGAATACGCACTTTGGGTGAAGGATTACAAAGATGATGCACTTCCGGAATCTCTTCGAACCCTCAGCGAGACGCGAATACTAGGATCGCTGAAATGGCTCAAAGTCGTATTCCCAATATTTTCTCGGAATCAAGCTGCCATAGATCTATATCTTTCTCAGGTGGTGTTTCCAAAAGAAGCAAAAGAATTCCCTTTCAAGCTTTCTGCCTCTAGCTGGGACTTGGTCAGCTCGGGAAAACGGGAAAAGATGGTCACAGGTGAGCTTCACTTTTATTCGTTAAATTTGGATACTGAACTAAGTGGCAGGATTCTCGGGAACAGATGACAGTCGATGGTTGTTACCTATGTCAATTGATCAGCTTGATCTCGACCATCAACGGGGTACCAATGCAAGGGTTTTGTTGCACCTTCTTCGTCCGGAAAATGGCTTCTACATAAGAAGTGCTAATGAGAATGGCGAGCGATGGACAGCAGCTGAATTTCTCGGCATGGTAGCAAATCAGCAGCCTCAAATCCGTGTGTTATTGGATGTAGGTGCACAGATCCTCAAATTTTCCAATCGCGAGGTGGCCGAAGTGTGGCTCAACATCGTCCGTGATGCCGTTGGTGCTGTCTACTTCGATGACAACGACGAACTAACCGTGCTCACGCGAAATGGAGGGTCGGTGCCGATGTTGTCGTCGCCTCTTTCTGATCAGCTGGGACGTTGTGTTGTTTACCTGGATCATGCCCATACAAGAGGTACCGACCTCAAACTCCCTGTTGACTCACGAGCAGCAGTTACATTGGGCCCCAGGCTGACGAAAGATCGACTCGTACAAGGTTTGTATCGGTTTGTCGTCCTATAGCTCCAATCTCACTTGCTGTGATGTCAGGTTGCATGCGGATGCGCAAACTCGGTGGCGGCCACTCGGTCATGTTCTTTGCTCCACCAGATGTTGATCTGAGCATCCGCGCCCTAAAAAAGGACCCAAACTCTTGCGTCACCACCGTCGACATCTTATGCTGGGCTGTACACGAAACCTGGACCGACATCCAACAACGAGCTCCTCATTGGGCACTACAGGGCATGGATCATAGGTCGAGAGAGAGGGCTTGGTCCCGTTTCTGCGACGAAGAGATCACATCAAAGCAGCTGTCCGATGTGTGGCTTCAACCGGCAGCTGGATCGCTAGAAGACCTTTACGCGCCCCAGGAGAGTAGACAAGAGTCGAGTTCTCTGTCGGCGCTCGACCCAGACATGCAGCAGCATTGCAGAAACCTCGGGGTCACGTCTTTGTCGTGTATACAAGTGGAAGAACAAGAGAAAGAAGTTAACCAGGAGCGGGAGCATGAATGGGAGACGGAGAGGCCTCCAAAAACTAAACCTGCGAAACATGTCCTCCATCCGGATGTCGTCCACTTCGTTAAAACCGGTGTCATTCCAGCATTGCATTCCAGCGACGCCTTTCGACCCATCTTCACCACGCTCGAAAAGAGCTCTGCATCTACCCACCAAGCGGACGTCTGGAGTCCATATATCTTGGCGACGACTGACTTTTGCAATACGATCATACCCGAGTCTACCAAAGGAACCATTGATCAATATCTGCGCCCCGTTCAATGGGTGGTGTCCTCCAAAAGGGATCAAATCCTCATTTTGATGTCCCCATTCGAAGTCAATCTCTTGATTAATGATTTCAGGGCGAGCAAAAATGTCCATCTGCACATCTATGCACCCCGTAGATCACTGCGGATGAAACCGTCCGATGATCTTACACTATACACCATCCCTCCCCTACCCTCGGGCTGGACACCACCTTGGGATCTAATTGACCAGCTGAACGTGTTCTCCGGGCAGCTATACATCAGAGATTATCAATCTTACCTTCGGCTATGCCGTTTCCTTGGGGTGCCTACGGATGATTCGCAAAAGGCTGCGTCTGAACGGCGGAGTCTCAGAAACTTTCTATTTGGAAAGGATGAAAAAAAGGAGAGCAAATTCTCGCGTTCACCTCTTCCCTTCGTGTTGGCGCTACTTGCGATTCGGAACAGAGGGAAACCGTTCGGGCACACGCACATGGGCAAAATCCTTTACGGGCAGCTGCTAAGACCGAAAGACTTTGAAGGAATACCATGGGTTGTCGTGCCTCGGCGATCTAACATCAAGTGTGAGACAGAAACATCCGTTTCAGGTACCTCTCAATCAGTACCTCCATCCCCTATGAAAGTGGATTCACCGGTCAATCTTGGACCACCAACATCGCATTCGTCGGATAAGCGAAAATTGGAAA
>JBBPST010000576.1:0-11150 GCA_038093715.1 Austroboletus cf. mucosus | reverse complement strand
AGCCCTCATGTGTAAGCATAATTGTGTAAAGAGAGTCATGTGAGAAGTCACGTGACAAGGGTCACGTGATATGGAAAGTGAACATACGACAAGTCCATTCGTCTTGTGGTGGGAAGGTATTCCCTTATATAGAGAGTCTAGAGTTCGAATCAAGGTAAAGTAAAAGAATAAAAGCATAGGAAAAGAGCGTTTGTAACACTCGTCCCCTGAGGCATAGACACTGGGGAGATAGTAAGGGAACTCATAGGAGTAGAGGTCGCGGCGCAGCTCATAGAGGAGGAAGTAGCTCACTGGGAAGAGCAACCACGAGTGAGAACCATCAAGAAGCCGAGGTTCCACACCCCCGCGCCGGTTATACCACGCCCGCGTCGGGTCTACGAGGGAGATCCGAGAAAAGAAAGACTCGATCGACCCAGGCTCCGCAACAGGCCATATTACATTACCCCATACCTCCGCCCCCGCAACCGCCTTCGAAAGGTTGAACGCGGGTTACCTACCACATCCCCCTTCTCATTTGTCGACTATTATTAATAAAAGTGTCGACATTTTCCCTCTTCCCCTATCCGTTCCTTTTAAAAAGGAAAAACAAGTACGACAACCTCCGGCAAGAATACAAAGCCGACGAGGCAGAGATAGATTCCTGGGAAAGAAAAGAACTTAGGATCTACAAAAGACAACTGGCAGAACTTAGGAAACTCCTAGAACAGCCAGAAAAAGAAGAATGTCCTACGCCTTCCTTAACACAGACGGGACAGTCGCCGTTGGCGAAATAGAGAATGCGATGGCATCGCTAAATGCCGAAATCACACGACTGCGTCAAGACAGAGACAACGCAGAAAGGCTAGCAGCATCCCTAGCCGAAAAAGTAAAGGATGCCACGGAGGCCGCGGAAGAAGTGGACCAACGTGTACGGGAGTTCATGGGACTCTGCAATTGGGCAGGAATGCCACCACAAGGCGGAGATGCCGCTTTACCCGAGGTTGCAGGCAGCAATCGGGTAGAGATCTTCGCAGATCCAGGCCCATATGACGGGTCCAAAGCAAAGTTCGAGGAATGGTGGACAAAGATGAGGTCATGGCTAGAAGCCAACCCCCGCCAATTCTCCGTCAAGGACATAAACAACCCAGGGTTGTACTTGGCGCACGGCCCGAACAGGGCATACACGGTTCTCTCCCGCCTTAAGGGAGTAAAAGGAAGTTACTTCACGGAGATGGAGCTCAACAAGCTCGCCCGTGGAGAATCAGAGCTCGTAATCTGGGACAAACTCTGTTCCAACATCGAGACCCTCTTCAGGCCGGTCCTGCAGAAAGATTGGGCTATGATACAGCTCAATAAATACAAACAAGGAAAGGAGGATGTCTACACGTTCCTCGCAAAGTTCCGCACTCTGGCCTGGCAATCAGGGTGTGACTCAAGACACACCATCTACCTTATGGAACAAAACGTTTCAGAAGAAATTAAGAAGGAGATGTTCCAGACAGGAAGAAGGGGACAGGATCTCCTTACCACCATGCGGACGATCCAGGAAATCGGAAGCAATCAAGAAGCATACCGGATGTCTTCTCAAGCCCCGTTCACACAGTTTGGGGATAAAAAGGAAAAGAAGGGCGGCGACAGAAAGGTCAACACCACCACCTCGGGCAGTGGAGGAAAATGCTTTGCCTGCGGAAAGAACGGGCACATGGCAAAAGACTGCCGTAACCCCAAGCCCAAGTGTGACGAATGCAAGTGGCAAGGGGACCACAAGACAACCTGCTCCAAAGCAGGGAGACAGGCCCGGGCGGCCTCAAAGGAAGAAACCGGCGCCACCTCGTGGGAAGAAACAGGGAAAGCCGAAGAGAAAGAAGACGGGTCACTGGATGACCTAAAAGGGATGTCCTACGCCCAGATCCGTGCCCATTTCTCGGGTAAAGGAAAGGGCAAGGGAAAAGGGAAAGCGGCCTGATCGAGCTAGGAGCTCAGGTCGCTAGTATTAACAATAACTTAATAATAAAATCTGAGGAGCCCACAATGGAAAGTGGTAAAGGAAGGCGGTTAACCGAAAGCCGTCACATCAACCTTCTAAAAGAGGGATTCACCCCTCTCGACGAAGACGAGCCCCTACCTATTCTAAAGGTATCGGCGATCCCAGAAGGCATTGACATGCGAGTTCTGGCTGCGATGTACGCAGAACAAGAAAAAGAAGGAGGTCTAGATGGCCTCATGATCAGATCTCTCCAGCCAAAGCAGGAAATAAAACTCCCAGTTCAGATCGGAGGGAATTCAAAAGATCTTCACACGGTGCAGGCCCTGCTAGACAGCGGCGCAAACCAAGTGTTCATAGATCAAGCGTGGGTAGAAAAACACAAACTACCAAAGAAAAGACTTCCACGACCAATCCCTGTGTTCAACGTAGACGGAACGAAGAACTCCACTGGAAACATCACACACTCTGTTGAGATAGAGATCGATTTCCAGGGACACACAGAAACAATGACAGCCGAAGTAACCACGTTAGGAAATATCCCGTTGGTGCTAGGCTATACATGGCTCCGTCACCATAACCCCACGATAGACTGGCAAAAAGGAACCGTAGAAATGACGCGGTGCCCTCTGTCGTGCCAAAAACAAAAGCACGCTAGACGCGTGTGTATAACAGAAGATGAGGAAGCTGATGAACAGGAAGAAGCCTGGGAAGCTTACCATGCACGGGCAGCGTTGGAGACGCCTCCCATACCCGAAAAGAAGACCCTAGAGGAGATGGTACCAAAGGCCTACCATAAATGGCTGAAAGTCTTCTCAAAGGAAGAATCGGAAAGAATGCCGATTAGAAAACCCTGGGACCATGCCGTAGACCTAAAAGAAATGTTCCAACCCAAGAAGGGAAGGATCATACCCCTCTCTGTCACCGAGCAAGAGGAAGTCTCGGCATTCATAGATGACCAGTTACATAAGGGCTACATTCGCCCATCTAAGTCCCCACAAACATCACCCGTGTTCTTCGTGCCAAAGAAGGACGGCCGAAAGAGGATGGTACAAGACTATCTATACCTCAATGAGCACACGGTGAAAAACAATTATCCGCTTCCGCTTATCGGACAGCTAGTGGACAAATTAAAAGGGGCAAAACTATTTACAAAGATGGACCTGCGTTGGGGATACAACAACGTGCGCATCAAAGAAGGCGACGAATGAAAAGCAGCCTTCGTATGCTTCAGAGGCACTTACGAACCCTTAGTAATGTACTTCAGGCTATGCAACTCCCCCGCAACGTTCCAGGCGATGATGAACGAACTCTTCGCCGACATGGACGACTGTGTCGTAGTCTACATCGACGATCTTATGATATTCACAAAGACCGACTCGCTAGATGAGCACGAGGCTATTGTAAAGAAGGTGCTAGCACACCTAGAAGAGAACAACCTCTTCATCAAACCAGAAAAGTGCACATTCCATGCCACAGAAGTAGAATTCCTGGGCATGATGGTCAGAACAGACGGCATTCGCATGGACGAAGCCAAAGTAAAAGCGGTGTTGGAATGGCCACAGCCGAAGAACCTCCAAGGAGTAAGAAGCTTCTTAGGACTAGCCAACTTCTATCGGCGGTTCATCTCCAACTACACAACAATAGCTAGGCCATTGAATGACCTAACAAAGAAAGACATCCCATTCCTCTGGGGTGAGAAACAGCAAGAAGCATTCGACACGCTCAAAAGAACTTTTACAACGGCCCCCGTTCTAGCCTTCCCGGATTTAGATAATCAGTTCTGGCTGGAAAGCGACACTTCAGACTTCGCGACGGGCACCGTCCTATCTATCCAGAAAGAAGATGCATGGCATCCTGTGGCCTTCTATTCACACTCTATGAACGACCAGGAACGCAACTACCCCGTTGCAGACAAGGAACTCCTGAGCGTAATCCGCGCATTGGAAACATGGAGACATTACTTAGAAGGGACACATCACCAGTTTGAGATCTGGAACGATCACCAAAATCTCCAATGGTTCATGGTTAGACAGGATCTAAACCGAAGACAAGCGCGCTGGGCGCAATATTTATCAAGATTCAACCATGTGTGGTGCCACAAAGCTGGTTCAACCATGGGAAAAGCCGATGCCCTATCCCGAAGGGAAGACCACATGGAAGGCATCGAACACGACAACAAGCAGGTCTTGATGATACCGCCAGAGCGGATCAGATCTACCATTCTGGTCCAAGATGAAGGCGATAAGTTATTACAGAGAATCCAAGATAAGACACTTCTCCTAAAAGAAGGCGAAGTACAGAAGCTCTATGAACAGGGCTATACAGAAAATCGGGATCGCCCGATTCTACGACTCAAAAACAGAATCTTTGTCCCACCAGATGAGGATCTACGAAGAGATGTTGTGACAAGCTGTCATGACACACCTATGGCCGGTCACCCGGGCATAGAAAAGACCATAGCCCTTCTGAGAAGGCACTACGAGTGGCCAGGAATGGTCACCTATGTAAAGGAATACGTTGCTAGATGTGACATATGCCAACGAACCAAGACAGGCAATAAGCCACCGGCTGGCAAGCTTGAACCCCTGGAACTACCAAACCTTCCTTGGGTAGACGTTTCGGCAGACTTCATCACGGATCTGCCCTTATCTAATGAATTCGACTCAGTGCTAGTAGTCGTCGACCGATTCAGCAAAGAAGTCGAGTTCATCCCCTGTACAAAGTCGGTTACTGCGCTAGACACAGCCCGACTCTATCTAACACGCATGTGGACCAATCATGGACTCCCACGCTCAATCGTATCCGATCGCGGCCCACAATTCGCCTCACAGGTGATGAAAGACTTGTGTGCACGCCTCGGAATCCACCCTAAATTATCTACGGCTTCTCACCCGCAAACGGACGGGCAGACAGAAAGGATGATCAGAGATCTCCAACAGTTCCTCCGAACATTCTGTCATGAGAAACAAGAGGAGTGGTCGGACTGGCTCCCGATCGCTCAATTCAGTTATAATTCTAAGAAGCAGGCTTCAACCCAACAGACCCCGTTTGAAGTCACACGGACTTATCAACCACGAATGGGGATAGAACCTGGCACATCAAAGGCACCAGCAGCCGATGATCTCGCCAATAATATTTCTAAAATATTAGAGAGCACACGCTCCAACCTGAAGCAGGCTCAGGACAAAATGAAGATCCAAGCAGATAAACACCGCTCGGAAGCACCCAAGTATCAAGTCGGGGATGAGGTGCTCCTCGCAACAGAAAACCTGCGTTTGACACGCCAATCACGTAAATTAACAGAGAAATGGCTAGGCCCATTCACAATCAAACGATGCGTGGGAAGAAATGCAGTAGAACTCAAACTTCCCCGCACTATGCGTATTCACCCGGTCGTAAACATCTCCCGGGTAAAACCTTATCTTTATCGACTACCTGGACAACCTACGTTTGAGCCTGGACCAGTTCATGTCACAGACGAACTCGAAGTGGAATACGAGGTAGACCATATCGTCGACGCCCGCTGGAAGGGGCGACACAAAGAGTATTTGGTTCACTGGGCAGGATACTCAGCCGAAGAACGGACGTGGGAACCCGCCTCTAATTTACGTAACGCACAGGAGGCGATTACACATTTCCACGAACTGAATCCTCGTGCCCTTGCACGATCAGCCTTTGCCGACACATTCAGTCTATTTAACCCTTACGACGAACCCACCATACCTGTTGCGGTTGACCCGGTGTTTCAACCATAGAAGGGGGGTGGTGTTACGAACGCTATATTCTATTATATGCTTTTCACTTGATTCAAACTCTCAACCATATGCTTTAGGAAATATGTTCCCATCACTGACACTTATGACTTAGACATTTTCTTGTCTCAAAGTCACGTGACTTCCATCACGTGACCTATGCCTAGACCCCATCACGTGACCAATCACGTGCTATGATGTATGCTCTAGACTTCTTATCTCTTATCTATGATGTCATACCTCATGCCTTTCTTATTCACCAATAGGATATGTTCTGGCTTATCAGCCAATCATGTATTTCAACCTTATCATCGTACGAGTTCCCTTTATGTATTATTACCAAACATGTACACATAGAGTACACGAATATATAAACCCCAAGCTCTAAGGTGGAATCCCCATCTTAAGAGACTTGGTCATTTGGATCAAACCTCGAGTCCAATCCTCCATACGACAGACTTTTTCAGTCTGCAAAGCTACTTCATTTATCCTCTTTATTTGGAGTTGTATCAGTCCCCATCTTAAGAGACTTGGTCATTTGGATCAAACCTCGAGTCCAATCCTCCATACAACAGACTTTTCCAGTCTGCAAAACTACTTCATTTATCTTCTTTATTTGGAGTTGTATCAGTGGGTAGTTGTTTTTCACCGTATGTTCATTCAGGTATCTGTAATCCTGAACCATCCTTTTTCAGCCGTCTTTCTTTGGCACGAAGAACACTGGTGACGTTTGAGGGGACTTTGATGGGCATATATACCCTTTTCGTAGTTGGTCGTCGATGAAACTCGAGACCTCTTCTTGTTCTGTCACAGACAGAGGTATGATCCTTCCCTTCTTCAGGTTGAATCCTTCTTTGAGATCTATGGTGTGATCCCAGTCTAATCGGCATTCTTTCTGATTTTTCCTTCGAGAATACCTTTAGCCATTTGTGGTAGCATTTCGGTACTAACTCTTCTAGAGTTTTCTCTTGGGGTTTAGATGGCGCTTCTAGCGCTGCCCGTGCATGGTAAGCTTCCCAAGCTTCTTCCTGTTCATCAGCTTCTTCTTCTTCCGTGATGCACACGTGTCTAGCATGTGCCCTTTGTTGGCACGAGGGTGGGCAACGAGTCATTTCTACCGTGCCTTTCTGCCAGTCTATGATGGGGTTGTGGCGATGGAGCCACGTATAGCCTAATACCAGTGGTATGCTTCCCAGCGTGGTGACTTCGGCTGTCATCTTTTCCGTATGTCCCTGGAAATCAATCACTAACTCCACGGAGTGTGTGATGTTGCCAGCGGAGTTCTTTGTTCCGTCTACATTGAATATGGGGATTGAGCGGGGATAACTTCTTCATGGGAAGTGCTTGTTTCTCCGCCCAGCTTTGGTCTATGAATACTTGGTTTGCGCCGCTGTCTAGCAGGGCTTCAACTTCGTATAGACTTTTGGGGTTTGACCCAATTCAGATCGGTAGTTTTATTTCCCTTTTGAGATGTAGGGATCTCATCATAAGGCCGTCTAGACCTTTTTTTTCTTGTTCTGCATGCATCACGGCTAAGACTCGCATGTCGATGCCTTCTGGTTTAGCCGTTACCTCTAGGATAGGTGCGGGCTCTTCTTCATTCAGGGGCTCGAAGCCTTCCTGCAATAGATTAATGTGGCGGCTTTCGGCTAACCGCTTCCCTTTACCACTTTCCTTTGTGGGTTCCTCGGGTTCATCTGGTGTAAAAATATCTATTTTGGCGAACTGAGTTCCTAGTTCCTTCAGTTTGCCTTCCCTTTTTCCTTTTTGGAGAAGTGTGCGCATATCTCCACGTACGACATCCCCTTCAGATCCGCCAGGGACCCTTCTTCCTTTTCGGCCGCTTTGGCCCCTTCTGTCTTGGCTTCCTCGTCCCATGAGGTCGCCCCTTCTGCCTTGGCGGCGTATATTTTCCTACCCGTTTTTTTCTTCGGGCAAGTTTCCTTGTGGGCTCCCTGCCATTTGCACTCTGGGCACTTGGGCTGGGGGTTTTTGCAGTCTTTGGCAAGGTGCCCAGTCTTGCCGCAGGCGTAACAGGCCCCTTTACTTCCTCCGGGCGTAGAGGTGGCATTGACGTTTCTGTTGTTGCCTTTTCCTTTTCCTTGCCCCTTCTTTTCCCAGGGGGTGTAGGATGCCGTGGCCATCTTATAGGCCTCCAGCCTTGTCCCGATGATCTGGATGTTTTTATAGGTGGATCCCAGATCCAACCCTCTCATTCCCATGCGGAACATTTCCTTCTTTATCTCGTCGGATACGTTTTGTTCCAACAAGAAGACCGCGTGTCGGTCATCACATCCTGACTGCCAGGCCAGGGTTCGAAATTTGGCCAGGAACATGTAGATGTCCTGGCTTTCTTGCTTGTATCAGGAGATTTCTTTCATCGCCCAATCTTTTTGTAGTATAGGCCTGAATAGACCCTCAATGTTCTCCACCAGCTTGGGCCAGACTACCATTTCTGACTCCCCAGCGGCGAGCTTATTCAACTCCATTTCTGCAAAGTAGCTGCCTTTTACTCCTTTGAGACGGGACAGCACCGCAAATGCCCGGTTAGGGCCGTGTACAAGGAATTGCCCCTCCACGTGGGGGTCTTTTATGGCGAACTGCCTTGGATTGGCTTCCATCCAGGCCTTCATCTTCGTCCACCATTCTTCGAACTTTCCTTTAGAGCCATCGTATGACCCAGAGTCTGAGAAGATCTCGACCCAATTGCTTCCTGCTACTTCCAGAAGACTTGACCCACCTGCTTGATGGGGTATCCCTGCCCAGTTTCGCAGGCCCATGAATTCGCGAATCCTTTGATCCGCTTCGTTTGCCTTTTCGTTGGCCAGACGAGCTTCCTTGGCAAGGTCTGCTGCCAAGAGTTCCGCCGTGTTGCGGTCTCGTTTTAGCTTTTCGATCTCGACCCTCATGGCCACGAGGAGGTCCGAGATTTCTTGGGTGTCGATGTTGCCTGCAGCGTTGACGAAGGGGACAAAGACATCTTCCTGTCCAGCAGACATTCTTTGTGTTGTGGGGTGGGGGAGGTGATGAGTTTGTGGAGTTGAGCTAACTTTGCTCGGTAGACTCGTTGTGCTTCTTCTTCGTCGGCTATAAATTCCGTATGAAGATCTTTGCTTCCGGCTTTTCTCTTAAGACGAAAGGGGAAAGGGGAATATGAAATTGCCTTCACTTTAGTATTCTACGTGGGTGAAGGGGGAGGTGGTGGGATATCCGCGGAAGGGCTCTCTAAGCCTCATTCGCGGTCGTAGGTAGGGTCACACGTAGAGTGGTCCCCTTCTTCTTTCAGCCCTGTTTAGCCTCTGCTTCTCAGGGTCTGCTTCGTATACCCATCGGGGTCGTGGGATTACTTCCCGCGGGGTGTGGAACCTCGGCTTCTTGATGGTTCTCACGCGTGGACGCTCCTCCCAGTGAGCGATTTCTTCTTCTATCAGCTGCGTGGCGACTTCTACTCCGATCAGCTCCCTTACGATCTCCCCTGTGTCGACTCCCTGAGGTACGAGGGTGTCGTTGGGGTCTCCCTCGGGGAACTCGGCACGACCGGGGGTGCTACGGATATCGAAGGACTGGCTTCGTCCTAAGATTGCCCTTACTACTCTTTCCACCGCTACTTCCTCTGGGATATATCCGACTCCCCAAGCCGGACCTTCTTCTTCTTCTTCGACCTTTATTCCCACTGGCCGATCTTCTACCCTCTCCGCTGTGTGCTCAAAAGCGACACCCGAGTCCCTGTTCCTGAAGTGGGAAGAGCTCACTACTAGCGTGAGCTTCTAATCCTGATACGAGATCCCCTATGGTATTCTTACTACTAGGCTTGATCTGGTTCCTTCGAGGGTGAGGGTACGTGCTCCTCTTTGGTGCTACGTAGGTAGTGGTGGGGCGTGCGTACAAGGCGAGACTGTGGTGTCGGGCCTTGAGGTAGTTTAGTTGTGATGAAACACTCGCGTGCTTTAGAGGAATCAAAGGCTGGGTGGACCTTCGATTCAAAGGAGGGAGTATGAGAGGTGAAACTTCAGGACAACTAAACTGGGGATTAAGCCAGCATTGTCCTGACTTATATAGTGCATAGGTGTGTATGTACATGTTTGTGCTTAAGTACTAAATGGGACATCGTACCATGATAAGAGAAAATACATGATTGGCTGATAACCGGATCATACCCTATTGGGAGATAAGCATATGATGTTATAGATAAGAGATAAGGGTCTAGCCCTCGTGAGTAAGCATAATTGTGTAAAGGGAGTCATGTGAGAAGTCACGTGACAAGGGTCACGTGATATGGAAAGGGAGCATACGACAAGTCCAATCTCCTTGGCTGGGAGAATGTTTCCATATGTGAAAGGTCTAGTGTTCGAATCAAGCATGAGTAGAATAATAAAGGATGAAAATGAGCGTTCGTAACAGTGACTTCCTCAAGAGCGAGAGGAGATAAGGAAGCGGAGGGAGTGGTTGCCATAGATGTAGTTGGGAAGGGGAGGTTCAATTCTTGCACGTATCGTGAGACGTTGTCAAGGAAGTCAGTCATCTCTAGCTGGTGCATGAGTTGTACCAGGTCTTCCTCCATAGATCATTGGAGGTTGTGGAGGAGGAGGTTTCTCAAAGCTTCACTGGCATAGGGGGGAGAGTTCTGGGTGATAAGGCCCAAGCGGGAGTTGGTGAGAAAGATTCGGTAGAGGAGGAGGAACAGAGAGTTCATGTCAGTGTGGGCATTGATGGTAGTGGCGTGGTGATGGTTTCGGAGAGTGTGGATCGTATCAAGGACTAGACTGTTGGGGAGGGATTCTGGTTGAAGGGGAAAAGCAAGAGGGGGAATAGGAATGGACGAGAGAAAGTCTTTGTGTGAGGGGGATGGTGGCGATGGATGTGGGGGGAACCAGGGGAACGTAGGTTAAAGGGGAGAGATATTCCTCATTGTTGGCTGTGGTGTTCCAGCCAGTTTCGACAATGTCAGAGGAGATGTCTTCAATGAGGGGAGTGCGAGTTTGAGCGGGAGAAGAGGTGGGGCCGATGGACATGTTGGATAGGGATATGCGATTGATCTGAGGGAACACGGAAGGGTGATGTTGTTTATAGTCTTTGAGTGTGGACTTTGAATGGGATAAGTTCTTTTCGGATTCCCAAGAGTCTTCTTCTGCTGTATATCCTTTCCGTCGGATCAGGAAGGAACGGAAGGACGGAGGTCTGCGATGTCGTAATATCTTCTCAATCTCATATTCCTCTTCTCCATTGATAAGGTCAGGTGGAGGAGAAGGAAAGTTCAGGCCATGTATGGGGTTTTTGCGATAGGGAGATAAGAGAAAAGTGTGGAAGACCGGTTTAAAGACAGAAAGGTGGGTGAGTGGACTTGGTACCAGGTATCCTGATAGTCCTGACCACCCTATAGTGTCCGGGTTTGTGTGGGGAGCGATTAGGTTCGCCCCAGAGGGACTCTATAT
>JBBPST010000573.1:0-11182 GCA_038093715.1 Austroboletus cf. mucosus | reverse complement strand
CATCATGTGCACCAATGGCTCACAACTGTAATTCACATAAGTAATGCTTCAAAAGTAGATAGAATTCTTTGAATATATCTACATTATGCTAGTACAAACTTGTGTGTGTAAACTGTGGGCTGTCAAACAGATATTAAACAATTAACAGTGATTATGAGATGTTTGATATGCTGAAAAAAATAGATCACAAAAAAATGTGATGACCAGTTTTTAAGGACTGTTGGTTATTGAAACACTCAGATGTGGATGTCTAAGACAAAGGCTGGATGGACCTTGGGGAACCGGTGATGTTCCCCCAACCTGTGCTGTCGATGATCGAGTCATCATAGTCATAATCCTCTACTGGGGGAGGAATAGGTACTCGGGGACAAGAGCAACAGTAAACTGTGCTGCAGGGTTGGATGGGGAGGGGATGGGAGCTGGAACTCGAGGATCTAGAGGAGTGAGAGGACCTATGGGAAATAAGAAATGATGGGGAGGGAGAGATGAGGGGTGCAGGGAGCGACAACGAGAAGGACAGGTTCCCTGGGTATATCCTGGGGCAGGGCGGTGGCAGTATGGGCATTCGTACATGGTGCAGTAGACTCACGTATTGTTACAATTTCCACTTTCTTGCATTTCTTGGACTATGCCTTCTATTCCAATATGATCTTTGCCTCCTTTGAGGACAATTCTATATATTCTTTCTCTGCCTCATTTTGACATCTTTTGATGATCACTTCCTTCATAGCTTTTTTGATCATCAATGCACAGTAGAACTGCCCTTGTTTCATTGCCTTTCTGATTATCACTGCACAGCTAGATCTGTGCAGCCATAGCCTTCTTGATGGACACTGTCCTCCACAGCCTACCTCTTTTTCAGGGCAAGTATTCCTATGACCACAGCCTCTGTAGTCAGTATATATATTCCCAGTGCCATATACATTACTTCCCAGCTAGATCTACACAATTCATATAGTGCCTGCAATCCAGACCTGAGTGCACCGCCTCTTGTCTGAGACCCCCACATCTAGTGGACTTAGTGTTGCCACAGAGGATACTCTATAGCTATCAGGAAGGACTGCACACTATGTGTTCCATCCTAAGTTGCGCAATAACCAAAAGTGTAACAAAAGATTTAGCTTTTCATCATCCCTACCCCTGTGTAGAAGGATTACCCACCCTGCACCTATCCTCCCTTGTCTACATCCAACAACAGATCCTCCAGGAACTCCACATCACTAAGGAACAAGCAGCATTCCTCAGAAGGAATGACATTTTACCAGCCCACCGACTATAACATCAATTCTTCTGCAAACTTGGAGGATGCCCTTGGCATTACTCCTTTTGACTTGTTGCCCAACATTTCTGGATGATTTGGAGTACCCCTATCAGATGAAGATAAGGCCTACTACAGAGAACAAGAGAGACTACAAAGGGTATCTGAAACCCTATCCTGTTACACTTTTGGTTATTGTGCAACTTAGGATGGAACACATAGTGTGCAGTCCTTCCTGATAGCTATAGAGTGTCCTCTGTGGTGACACTTAGTCCAATAGATGTGGGGGTCTCAGACAAGAGGCAGGGCACTCAGGTCTGGCTTGCAGGCACTACATGAATTGCATAGATCTAGCTGGGGACTACTGTACATGGCACTGGGGTATATATACAAAGTGATAAGGTGGTGGTCATAGGAATACTTGCCCCAAGAGAGAGATAGGCTGTGAAGGGCAGTGTCCATCAGGAAAGCAATACTGCACAGATCTAGCTGCACAGTGATGATCAGAGAAGCTATACATAAAGGGGGGCAGTTCAACTGCAGACTGATGATCAAGGAAGCAATGAAAGGAACTGATCATCAAAAGGGGGCTGTAAAGGAATAGATAGAGTCATCCTCAAAGGAGGCAAAGACCATTGATGAAAGAGAAAGGTAGTCCGAAGTATGCAAAGAGGTGGAATTTGTAATATTACCCCTATCACAAGACTGAGACTCTGACTCAGTACCTTCAAAATTCGAGAGGGTCTCCTTCGTTTTTGACGATGTTGTCATCATCTCCATCATTCCAGTTTTGACATTCTTCATCCATGTATCCTCTTCCCCCACAAGTTGAGCAACAGTTTCAAGGGCATAGATTCTGGGAGTGTCCTAGAGCATGATGTTGGCAAAATGGGCATTGGTAGGATGGGCAGTGGGGTTGAATGTGGTCAAGAGATCCACAGGAGAAGCAGATGACTTTGGAAGGTCTAATTTGTTGCAGTGGGGAAGGTGATTTGGGTAGGGGGTCGGGGATCTTGGGTGAGCTCTTTCCAGGACGGGTAGAGGAGGAGGGGAGTCTGAACGAGACCAGGATCTCCTTTTTAGCCTTGCCCTTAGATTTGTGAGTGCTTTTCTGAGACAGAACTGGGGGTATGAGGTGTCGGGATGTGGCTGGTGCAAGGTTTTCCAAGGGCGTAACGGGTGAGGATAGGAGATAAAGGATCTTTCCTGCCTTGAAGATCTGCTCCAATAGTGGTCCTCTGGGTCCAATTATTGGGGGGTTAAGAGCCACTTGATGTGGGGAACATTCCTCATACAAGGGGGCGTCAGCTGGAAGTACAGCATGTTCTGGGTACTTGGTACTAGCAAGATATCTTTCACAATCTTCAGGGTCAAGTGCTTCAATGATAGATTGCAGGTAAGATTGTGTGGATAATCTGGGGAGAGAGTTGATGACTTGACAGAATTCTTGGTCAAATAGCATATGCAGGACATAGCTCCTTGCTTCGTGTAGAGTGAAATCAATTCCTTCATCGAAGAATAGCACAGGGGAGGGGTTGGAGCGAGCTCTCTCCTTGTTATAGGTAAGAGTAAGCGATTGTTTCTGATAGAGCTGGAGAAGTGAGGGGAATAACTCTTCTTCCAGGAAGGAGGGGAGTTCGACGAGTCTGGTGTATAGGGCAGGACATTTGAGGATGGTAACAAAGAGGGTGTTTCGGTGAGTGACTGAAAGGCGGTGGGCACGAATAGAAAGCAGCTGGGGAAGCCAGGAACTGGAGCAAACTGAAAGAGAGGGTATGGAGGCAATGGACTTGGTCTGTTGGAATACAAATTCCGTGGCAAAGAGGTTGAAGTTTCTGACAGATTCATTTTGTTGTGAAGAGGAGGCATTGGTAGGAAGACATGTGTTGGGCGATGGGTTTCCTAGGTGAGTTTCCTGCTGATTTTATAGGCTCTGAGTAGGGGTAGGGCATTTTGCAAGTTTCTAGCTGTTTCCCATGTGTCATTGCCACTTCCATAGCCTTTCCATCAGATCTGATACTGCCTTCTATTCGCTGACCCCCGATATGTGATGATCCTTTCTACTTCCCATTCCTGTTCCCCATCAATTAGTTCCAGTGGAGGTTGTAAATAGTTCTTTCCATGTTCTGCAGTTTTCTTGAATGAGGATAGCAGGGACGCATGGAAGAGATCATGGATTTTCCAAGTTGGGGGAAGTCTGAGTCGGTAGGATATCTTGGAGAGATTTTGAAGGGTCCTTCTTATTTAGGGGCGAGCTTTTTTGATGGGTAGCTGGTGGGTAAGTTCGTTCCTTCTACCCATACTTTGTCTCCTATTTTCCAGGGTGTGAAGGGTTTGTGGTATTGGTTTGCCATTATAGTTCTACTTCTTCCATGTGCTGCTAAAGCTTCATCCTTTGCTTTCTCCAATTGGGTCATTCTTTCCTCCAGTGCAGGTATGAAGGTTTTGCCAATTTTGGGATAAGCTCTTGGTTTATAGCCCATCATCAGTTTAAATGGTGATTGTTTTGTGGAGGAGTGCACTGCCGAGTTGTGATGGAATTCTGCCATTGAAAGGAGTTCTGCCCATTTATGGTTATCTTGGAAGCAGAAGAGCCTTAGATATATTTCCAGTTTCTGATTTACTTGCTCAGTTTCTCCATCTGTCTGATGTTACACTTTTGATTATTATGCGTAACTTAGGACAGAACACGTAGTGTACTGTCCTTCCTAATAGCTATAGAGTGTCCTCTGTGGCGACACTAAGTCCAATGGAATGTAGGGGTCTCAAACAAGAGGCAGCGCACTCAGGTTTGGATGCAGGCACTACGTGAATTGCGTAGATCTAGCTGGGGAATGTAGTACATGACACTGGGAATATATATACTAACTACTGGGCAGTGGTCATAGGAATACTCGCCCCAAAAGAGAGATGGGCTGTGGAGGACAGTGTTCATCAGGGAAGCTATGGCTGCACAGATCTAGCTGCGCAGTGATAATCAGAAAGGCAATGTAACAAAGGCAGTTCTACTGCACATTTAATGATCAGGAAAGCTATGGAATGATCATCAAAGATATTTTTAGAATGAGGCAGAGAAAGAGTAAATGGAATCGTCCTCAAAGGAGGCAAAGATCATATCTGAATAGGAAGCGTAGTCCGAGGAGTGTAAAGAGGTGGAAATTGTAACATCTGAGGGTGGTATGCTAAAGATAGTGCCAAATCATATTGCAGTAGTTTTGCCAGTTCTTTTGTGAAGATAGAGGCGAATTAAGGGCCCCTATCTGAGATACATTTGTCATGTAGGCCAAAAAGTGGAAAAACACAGGTGTAAAATAGCTTGGCAACTCCTTGCACAGTGATGTCTTTGCTACAAGGACAGAAGATTACCCCCTTTGTAAGCCCATGGTCGACCACAACTATAATAGAATCAAATCCCTGAGATGGGGGCAGTCCAGTGATGAGATCCACGGAGATTTGCTGGAATGGTCGGGTGCAATTAGATGTGATGGGCATAGGTGGCGGTATCGTGGGATGTGTGTTAACCTTGTTGGCCTGGCAAGTGGCACAGCCAGAGATATATTTGTGGATAAAGGTAGCCATTCCTGGCCACTAGTAGTTTTTTTCAAGGAGGGAGAGTGTGCGAAACTGTCCAGCATGTCCTCCTGCAGGAGAGGAGTGTATAGATGAGACCAATGAGTGTTGTGCATCTTCAGGGATATAGAGTCGTCCTTTGAAGTACAGGTTTCCTTCAGAGTATGCCCAGTCTGAAATTAGCGATCATGGGAGAGGGATTTCATTCTGGTACATCCCTTTCAGTGCCGTTAGCATGAAGGGGTCAGTTGCAGTGGATTGGTCTATCGGGCTACATCAAGCGATCATACAAACAGATCATTTGAGAGGAGGGTCACCAGGTTGTTGTCTTCCATGGTGTCTATCTCTTCTTTGCGGGATAGGGTATTGGCTGGTCCCATTTGTGTTCCAGGGACATGGGTAAATGTGAGGTCGAAATCCTGCAAGAACATTTGCCAACGGGCATGTCTCCTATTTAGTTTCCTGGGGGTTCAGAAGTAGGTGAGGTTCTTGTGATCAGTGAGGATTTCTACAGGGTGTGTTGCTCTGAGGAGGTGGTGTCTCCAGTCTTCCAGGGCGAAGACCACTGCTAGCAATTCCTGGTCGTAGATGTCATAGTTCCACTTGGTTTCAGAGAGGGTGGAGGATCGGTGGGAGCATGGGTGGAGGTCTCCATTTGTGTCTTTTTGCATTAATACCCCTCCTGTTACAGTGAGGGATGCATTAGTCATCACAAAGTACTGCTTTGTGGGATCAGGAAGTTTGAGTACCCATTCCCTTATTGTGGAGAGTTTGGTGGGGTCCATTGCTATTTCTCCTGGTCGTACTACCAGTCCTAGGTAGTCCATGCTGGGCTGATCAAAGGAGCACTTTTCTATTTTGGCTGAAAGTCCTAGTTCTCTAAGTCGTTGCAGGACTTTGAGGGTTCGTTCCATGTGGACTGTAGGATCTGCAGAATGTATTGCCAGATCATCCATATAGACTATGAGCCACCCTTCAGCGATATAGTTTCCAAAGGTGTCAATCATAAAGGCTTGGAAAGTGGCACAAGAGTTGCATAATTTGTAGAACATAACTGTGGATTCAAAGAGTCCCATTGGTGTGATAAAGGCAGCCTTTCATCTGTTCTCTGGCTTTATAAGGATGTTGTTGTATCCCCACCTTATGTTGAGTTTGATGAAGATGGTGGATCCTTTGAGTTTGTCTACTAGCTCAGAGATCAGAGGAAGAGAGTAGGTGTTTTTGACTGTATGTTCATTCAGATATCTGTAGTCCTGGTGTTACGACTTAACGGACCCCTATTTCTTTTCTTCCCACCTTCCTGCTTTGTCATCTTCACTTACCTATTTAGTATGACTCACATACGGTTGTATTACCAAGACGCTGACGCATCCCTTTTTCTTACTCGTGCATTACTCATGCATGCTTACTTACCATCCGTAATATGTCCGCTTCTTCGCGATTCCATCGCATTCCATCGCTGACATATCTTCTTCATGCCGACCTACCCTTAACTTGGTTTCTCTCTATATAAACCCTAGATACCCTCGATGTATTCCTTAACTTTGACCTCCGCAATCTACCTCCTACATCGATTGTCCTTGGTCCCTCAGTCCTCACCCTACTGTTGAGTGGGTGCTCCCTTGATTTCCCTTGAACCAGCAGGCGTCTCCTGCTGCTCCCTTGACTGTCAGTGAGAGTCCCTCTGGGATCCCTGACTTGCCCTTGAACGACGTCGAGTGTCCATATAGAACCACATCTCCCCTTCGAACCTATGAGAGTCCTCATGGATCCGTAGCTCCCTTAAACCCTCGACCACCTTTTGCGGCTACTCTTGACCTTACCCAGGCCAAGCGTAACACCTGGCATGGTCTCAACTTTCCATCCTTTTTGGTGACAAAGAAGAATGGTGCTGCTTGGGGGGATTTTGAAGGTTGTATTTTTCCATTGGCTAGGTGTTCTTCTACAAACTTTTTGCATGCTTCTTGCTCTGGCAGGGACAATGGGTATGCCTTGGCTTGTTTTGGGGTGAAGGTGTCTTTCAAGTTTATAGCATGATCGTAGGATCTTAAGGGAGGGAGTTGATCCATCTTTCCTTCCTTGAACACATCTTGGTATTCTTTGTATGCCTTGGGCAGTTCCTTTACTTCTTTCTCCTTCTGTGCTTCCAGTGCAGTTGATATGGTAGTTTTCCTTACTTCTTCCGCTTCGTATCTTTGATTGTACCTGGTATGGGTTTTGTAGTCTTTGTGAAACCCTAAGTATCTTAGGAGATATTGTTGGTCAATGGCCTCCTTGCTATCTCTTCAAGGTCTCTTTTCTTGTCTAGTGATGTTCATCTCTCTGGTGGCCCAGTTTATAATAGGATTTTGTTGTCGGAGCCAAGTCAATCCAAGGATAATGTTTTCTTTGCAAGTGGGGAGTACTAGGAAAGTCCAATTTTCTTCTACCCCATCGATCCACAGGAATAGCTTAGTTTTATATCGGATCATTCCTGCTTTATTGTTAGATCCATCTGCATTGATGGCGAGTAGTGGCTTGGGGAGTTTTTCCAAGGGGTAGTTGTTTCTTTTGGCGAAGTGGAGGCTGATAAATGACCCAGTGGCTCCACAATTGATGAGGGCTGTTGTGGTTTCAATGCTTTTTCCTTCTGTAGTGGACAGAGAAACTGAAATAGATATAGATTTCTCATCATTAGATACCAGTACAAAGAAATAGCTTGGAGTGCAAGACATTGATTCTTGACTCCTTTTTAAAAACCCTGGTATGAAACATCTTTGGTTTCTATCCTTGCGATGGTTTCTCCTTCGTCATCCTTGAAGCATTGTTTGAGGATCCTTAGTACCTTGTCTTTTGGAATGTTTTGAGCTCCCAACTGTTGCATATACTCTAACATTTCATCTTTCTACTCGACCTTGAGAGTTCTTGTTCTGGCTGGGTTGCTTTGTTCCTTTGGAAGTGGGTTCCTTCCTTCTTTTGAATGTTTCTTTGCAAAACATCCAACCTTGTCACATATGAAGCATCTTCTTTCCTTGATTTTCTTCGCTTTCTTGTCCTAGCATTTCTTTCTGTTCCTTGTATGGATGCTATCAACATCCATTGCATCTGGATCTCTTTGAGAGAATCTTCCTTGCTTGATGCTCCTTATTCTGTCATCCTGCCTGGAGTGCCTCGTAGCTTTCTCCATTCATCCATTTACAGTCTCCAGTTCCTTCTCTCCTCCGATAATTTTGTGGACCAGGTGGTTGGCCAGTCCCCTCATGTAATATTCAATGAGTGATGGTTGATCTGAGAGTTTGGCTTTGTTCATGAGGAGTCGGAAGTCCGTATTGTAGTGGTCTATAGCATCAAGCCCCATCCCTTTCATTCTTAGGGAGTGTAGTTTGCTCCTTGCATCTGCAGCGGTTTCTTTGTAAGAAAAGGCTTGTTGAAATCATTTGATGAATTCCTTCCAGTTCTCTACCTTGACAACTCCTTCATGGATGTCCCTTAGTTCTATTTCTGCATGCTGCCTACCCCAACCTTCTGTCATTCTATTCAGGGTGGTTAGGATCTTTTGTTCATCGTTGTATAAAGTGGGGTTCATCTTGAAATATGCGTCCATTGCATAGATCCAATATTCTGCTGTCTCTGCTTTCCTATTGAAGGGTTCTGCAAGACCAGCTCTTCGTTCTGTATCTCTGGAACTACTCATTTCATCAGTAGTTTCTTCTGGTTCGTGATACACTTCTATAGGTTCTCCTTGTGGGAGTACTTCACTTTGCTCTTGTTGAGAGGGTACAGTGGATAGGGGAGGGTTCTGGGATAGAGAAGGTCATCTCCTTCCAAAGCGAGGAGAAGAGGTGGTGTTCCAACTTCCAGGTACTCTGCTTCTCTCATTCTGGGATAGGGTTTCGGATACTCTTTATAGTCTCTCTTGTTCTCTGTAGTAGGCCTTGTCTTCATCTGATAGGGCTACTCTGAATCATCTGGAAATGTTGGGCAACAAGTCAGAAGGAGTAATGCCAAGGGCACCCTCCGAGTTTGCAGAAGAATTGGTGTTCTAGTCAGTGGGCAGGTAGAATGTCATTTCTTCTGAGGAATGCTACTTGTTCCTTAGTGATGTGAAGTTCCTGGAGAATCTGTTGTTGGATGTAGACAAGGGAGGATAGGTCCAGGGTGGGCAATCCTTCTACACAAGGGTAGGGATAATGAAGAGCTAGATCTTTTGTTATGCTTTTGGTTATTATGCAACTTAGGACAGAACACGTAGTGTGTAGTCCTTCCTGATAGCTATAGAGTGTCCTTTGTGGCGACATTTAGTCCAATAGATGTGGGGGTCTCAGACAAGAGGCAGTGCACTCAGGTCTGGCTTGCAGGCACTACATGAATTGTGTAGATCTAGCTGGGGACTACTGTACATGGCACTGGGGTATATATACAAAGTGATAAGGCAGTGGTCATAGGAATACTTGCCCCAAGAAAGAGATAGGCTATGGAGGGCAGTGTCCATCAGGAAAGCAATACTGCACAGATCTAGCTGCACAGTGATGATCAAAGAAGCTATACATAAAGGGGGGCAGTTCAACTGTGGACTGATGATCAAGGAAGCAATGAAAGGAACTGATCATCAAAAGGGGGCTGTAAAGGAATAGATAGAGTCATCCTCAAAGGAGGCAAAAACCATTGATGAAAGAGAAAGGTAGTCCAAAATATGCAAAGAGGTGGAATTTGTAACACAAATGGATGGTCAAACCAAAAAAATGATCCGAGATCTACAGCAGTATCTCCGGATCTTCTGTTATGAAAAAAAAAGATCAATGGACTGAATGGTTACCCATTGCTCAGTTTAGCTATAATGCGAAGAAGCAAGCTTCTTTGCAGAAAACACCATTTGAGGACACATGGACCTACAAACCCCAGATGGGGATAGAACTGGGCACCTCCAAGGCACTGGCTGTTAATGAGCTCACCAATAACATATCTAAGATATTACAAGAGACTAGAAATTCTCTAGAAAAAGCGCAGTTGCACATGAAAACTCAAGCGGATAGGCACCACTCTAATGCCCCAAAATATGTGATCAGAGATGAAGTTTTTCTTTCCACAGAAAACCTATGTGTCACGCACCAATCAAGGAAGCTCACGGAAAAGTTCCTGGGCCCCTTTAAAATAACTAAGCTTATTGGCAGTAATGCAGTCAAACTGTGTCTGCCCAAAACAATGAAAATACATCTAGTGGTTAATGTATCATGGATCAAAAAATATGTTTATGGCTTTGATGGCCAACCTGTCTTCAACCCTTGTTCCATCTTCATCTCAGACGAGCTTGAAGCTGAGTATGAAGTCGACCATATCGTAGATGCACGAGCAAAGGGGAAGAAGAAGGAATATTTAGTTCACTGGTCCGGCTACTCTGAAGAGGAGCACACATGGGAACCAGCCTCTAACTTAAGAAATGCTGCTGATGCAGTGGCGCATTTCCATGAGCTAAACCCAAAGGCACTAGCACATGCAGCTTTTGATGAGCACTTTGGGCTATTTAACCACTATGAAGAAGGCATCATTCCTATTGTGGTTGACCCAGTGTTTCAACCATAAAAGGGGGGTGGTGTTATAAATGCTCTTTTCCTATGCTTTATTCTTTTTTACCTTAACTTGATTCGAACTCTAGACTTTCTATATAAGGAAATACTCTCCCATCCAAGATGAATGGACTTGTCGTATGTTCACTTTCCATATCACATGACCCTTGTCATGTGACTTCTTACATGACTCTCTTTACACAATTATGCTTACATGCGAGGGCTAAACCCTTATCTCTTATCTATGACATCATATGCTTATCATCCAATAGGATATGATCCATGCTATCAACCAATCATGTAATTCTTTCTTATCATCATATGATTCCTCTTTATGGTATTTACACAAACATGTACATATATGAGTAGTAGTATATAAACCCTCAGGCAGTAGACTGAATCCCCAGTTTACTTGTCCTCAAGTTTTCCCCTCATCCTCATCCTCTGAGCCAAGAGTTCTCTAGTCATAAGGTTATTGGATTTTTGAGTGTTTCAGAAGGTAAGTCCGGTGTGGAGACCGGTGCGCTGCTATACGTATATCCCTTGTTATCACCTCTTTTACTTGATCTTCTCTTCTCTTTTATTGACTCTTTACTTATCATTTTGAAAGTTACTGTTTGCTAGTGAAGACCACGATTACACCGGCCTTATCCCGGACTTGCACCGGACTTGTCCCGGACTTGTTCCGGGCACGTCTCGGACTTACTTATGAAGACCGGGTGGTCTATTATACTCACTTACATCGGTCACTTTCTTTCTTTCTTTCTTCGTTATTTCCAATGGTTCCTTGATTGGTCAGGTACATAGAGTC
>JBBPST010000570.1:0-11210 GCA_038093715.1 Austroboletus cf. mucosus | reverse complement strand
ATATCAAATACCAATTGCTCCAACCTTCAGTTTGGTCAGTGGTCTCGGTGGGCGAAGCTGACTGGGAAGTTGGCGACTGAGCACATACAACAGCGGTCGTCGCGAGGAAGCATAGGTCGATGGTAAGTGGAATGAGAGAGATGCAGACGCAGTTGGTGGATGCATGCATGCTGGACATCGAACAACCTCCATTTCAATCTACTTATGTAGGGGTGGATAGGAGATCGCTAACTTAAGTGGGTGAGGAAACTCCGTCAAATTGACTCAAAAACATTCAATTCCGCGATATGCGAAAGAATCTGAGTGAAAGGGGGCAACGGAGAAACAGGTGCTCAGTCAAACAGTGGAAGCTGGAGCAGCCGCCAGTTTGGAACATCTCCGAGCCTGTCGGCATTCCCTCTTTTGGCGCACTGACATCATAGCCTCACATTCCTCGACGCATGGGACTAATGGCGCTCGCTTTTCTGTACGGTCTCAGGTGGTTCGTCAAACGCTGCAATGATCCTGGGCTCACGTTTTCTCATTCGGCCACCGGGATTATTTTTCCGCGGTTTGAGCAAGGCAAATTTAAACTTTTATCGGCGACTGCAATGGTAGCGCTCACATTTACATTTTTCAGGACACGAATATCGGTGATGCAAAGGATATGCAGGAATGCTAGATGACCAGATGTACTTTGCAATGTTACATTTCCGGAACGATTCGCCCTTGCGCCACTGTTTCATCTTTTCGTCTTTTTTTTTCGCATCAACGAAAGACGGAGCATCAGTTCTCGTATCCCATTTTCTCACCTCCCGTATTGCTTCGTCGCGTAGAAGATTCCACTTCAAAATTTTTGATTTGCTTGTCTGATTTGTCGATGGATCTCCATCAAAGCAAAGAGCTCAGACAATCTAGCGCTCATTGAGTGGTTACACAGATGACAGCTAGAGGGCTCCTCACATGTGGGAGGAACGACACGTACTGCCAGGAACTCGAGTGAATTTTGTTTTTCAACGATCTAGTGAGAATGAGAACAACTCGCGAAATCCGTTCCTGGTTCAAGTTGGTCGCGTTTGCCAGCATCATATCCCCCTTGTTCGGGTCCGTCCTTTCGCCGAGAGATATTTAGCGCAGCTCGCTTACGATTTCGCGTACTAGCGGTTCTACTTGTCCTTTGTTGTCGTATGTTGTTGTGCGGCATCCACGAAAACCTTTGGTGTCGAACAAAGGCCGTACAACCCAAGTTGGACCATCTACATAACTTGTCAACCGTTGCAGTGCCATCCCCACTGGCATATACATATACAAAGGAGAGCGGTAATGTTCATGGTGCCAGTGGTGCGGAAAACGAGAGCCAGTAAAATCCTTTCGATTTCGATTTCACCAGAACATGTCCGGAGCCTGCTACACCAAAGGAACACAGTGAGGTTGCTTGTTTCCATCAAGTAAATCGTGATTTTGTCCCAAAAATCTTATCGGTGTTCATTTACTGGCCGAATTGTGTATTCCTGTGCAATGAAATGATATCGAATTGGACCCGATAGAAACCTGTGCACCGGCATCCCGTTTCATACCTTTATACACATCTGACGAGTCATCGTCTACCACTCCATACGTTCGCAAGCTTTTATTTACATCCCCTCCATTCGGCCTACGCCCCATAGTACGCTCTTCGAAACCCTACACGTGTGACCATCACGGTTTTCAAACCAAATCAGCAAAAAAAAAAAAAAAACGACGTACCGTCAACGTCCCGGGCATCACACAGCGCCGCCAACTCGGCTCGCTTCAACTGCAAACACGTCGTCTTTAAGCTCTCCCACAGCGCCAAAGACGTCACTCCGCGCGCGTCGTTCATGCCACCCACGTCTTGCACGCCGTCACTATCTTGGAGCACGAGCGCGTCGAGAATGTGCGATGCCGCTTCGTCATAACGCTGGTCGAACGTGTTAGAATTGGAACGTAAAATAAAACAAGAGCGACGCACGCGCAGGTTGATACAAGAGATGCCCAGGTTAAATCTATGGGGCCGTCAGAACACGCAGGCACAAGTAACCGACAAACACACCTCGCGCGAATATATCCTGGGTTCAGCTCGAGCGCCCGATGATAATATTCCAGGGCCTCCCCAGCCCGCCCATTATTGGCCATCGTAGCCCCGACGCGATTATACAACAACCAATCCTAGAAGAAGGAGGTCAAAAAATAAAATAAAATAAAAAGACAACAACACGTACGTCCGGTCGAACAGCCAACGCCGCAAGGAAGCAATCCACCGCCTTTCCATAATCCTATCAAGCAATGAAAACCAAACATCCTACGCAACGATCCACAACACGCACCTCGGCCACGTTTAACAGCACCGCCAGCGCGACCTGCACGTCCGCATCAACACCGCCACCGCTTTCTGGCCCATGCCTCGCCATCCGAATCAACACGCCAATCAACTCGTCGACTCCACCACTCAGCGGACCCGATACGACACCCGAGTACGTCACATTCCGCAGCATCCACTGTCGGATCGCATAACACGTCTCGAATCGGTTGCCGTCGTTGGTGTATGACACGGCGAGAGCGAGCCACGTCGCGAGGTGGGACGAGTCAAGTTCGACGGCTCGTTCGAGTGCTTGAATCGCCTTGGCCTCACGTTCGTTTTCTTGTTGTTTCACGCCAAGCTCAAACCACGCGGCAGCGTTGGTCGGATCTCGTTGCACAGCTGCTTCTAGCTCGAGAACGTTCTGCCGGCAGAAAACAACAACACCAATTGTAACGGGAAAAAAAAAAAATAAGCGTCAGTCCATGCCGTTCACGCCCCATAAATATACATATGCATCGGCGTGGCAAGCCTCCCTCTCCATTCCTCGACAAGATATGAAAATGGTGCATGCGTGAAGCGTACGTACCTCGTATGCCCGTTGCGACTGCGACATGTGCACGTCGTGGTGCTTCGTCCGTGTAGACGTATCCCCGAGTAAATATGGATTGTCCATCTGGAACTGATAATTTGCGACTGGCTTAACGCCCGCCGTCGTGGCCTCGAACGCATCCCAATCGCGTTGCATCCGATCCCACTCCGTGCTTCCCCGCGTGCTCGACGCAGCCGCATTGTACGCGTTCCAATACGCAGTATAGTCCACATTCTCTTGACGGAAATATGCCTCGTGGGGATCGCCTTGGTCGACCTGGCCCTGAGACGCAGCAACGCCTGATGGGTCAAAGGACGACGCTGAAGAAAGACCGACCACGTCGTGCGCACGTCCCTTGCCCTTGACGTCCGCGGGCGTCATTGTGGCATCCTGTGCTTTAGGCGCGATCCCGTCCTCGCGAACGGTCACCTCGCCGTCCCGCAGCTGACGCATGAGATCCATGAATTGACTCTCCCGGAACTTGGGGTTCTGCTCGTGCTTGACCGCATCCACGACCTGCGCCGCGATCCGGGCCATGTCGTCGGCCGGGACATTACTGCGGTCCTGCAGACTATGCTGCTGCTCCGGCAACGCTTCAGCGACGGCCGGTATGTCCGACTTTAGCAAGGACGCCTGCGACTCGAATTCCCTGTCCCACGCCGTCTCTTTCGACGCCGTGAGGGTTGGTTGCCACACGTCACAAGTGGAGACTTACGATCGCTCTGCACGGCATGCCGCGTAGGCATGACCATGGCGTTCGTCACGCCCGGCATCATATTCATTCCATACCCTGCCACAGCCGCACTCCAAGGAAGCGTACCACCTGCCACCGCCGAGAACGAAGAAGAACAGCGGAGATGAGCAAACAATTTTTTCGCAAAGGAAAAAAAAAAAAAACAGTTCACATCCACGAGGCAAGAAAGAAAAAAAGAACAAGAAAGAAGAGCAACGCACCGCGCATGTCTCCCATAAACGCACCCTGCACCTGTCGATCTCGATCCACCCGCGTCCCCTGCATCGGCGTCTGTGTCGCCGTCACCGGTTGCTTCGCAAGGAAATCAGCAGCCCATCCCGTCTCCACCGCAGGCAACGCGTCCCTCAACCCGGCCACCTCAAACGCCGGCATAGGCATCCGCATCGACGAGGCAGAAGCAGTCATGGGTTCTACCGGCATAGGCATCAGCCGTGGCTGTGCCGGTTCGCCACCAAAGAACCGAGCGGCTTCTCGTTGGAGCTCCCCCGGCATTGGTGCATACTGGGATCGAAACTACGTCCCGGTATCGGTATCGGTCAGCATCGGTCATGTGTGGGGGTTTGTGGCACCAGAAGGTCGGCATCACCCGCCAGTGGAGGAATACATGGGAAAAGAAGTAGACACGACACGATGAGAACAAAAAGAATGACACGTATGCATGGGCAAGATCCACATACCTCGCCCGAGGAGGCCGCAGATCGAGCAGATGACCCAACGTCCTGCGCGCGTAAGCCTCGTCATGAAGCACAGACAGCTTCGTTGACGGACCTGGTGTGCCCGATCCTGATCGAATCGCTTTGTAAGGCTTTGGAGCGGATTCGAAGGCCCACAGTCAGCCCCACCGACGAGCGTCGAGAGCGACATTTGACAAATTGGTCGCGTGAGAACTTGTAAACCTTTTTCTTAGCTTGGATGATGTTAGTATCGTACGTCGTCGTTGGATCACAAGTGCGGCGATAACAGAAAATAACAAAGGGTGTGGAAGTAAATTGCAAGAGTCGGACGAGCGTGTGCACTGCTCCCGCCAGCATCAGCGCCACACCGGCAACCGGCTCCGCACGCCGCTACTCACGTTCACCACGGCAAAAAAAAAAGAAACGATTTTGTACAATTAAGAGGCAGCATTATAATCTATACCGGACCTGTGCATGAGAAAAAAAGTCTTGCCCCGTTCCAAAAAAGGAGTGAAAAAGGAGAGATGGCTGGCGCTTCAATGGATACACAAAAAAAGAGAAAATGATGAGCAACGAAACGATTTCAACGACAGTCGGTTACAAGAGTGGGGGAAAGAGTTAAAATCAATGGTACATCCGTACATCACTGCAAAAAAAAAAAAAAAAAAGGTAAGAGACAAAAAAACATGCATGGCAGATCAAGTCTAAACACAAAAGAAGAAAGCGTTCCGTTCGTCCAAACACGTCCCACCACATCATCTATATCGTCACGTCTCGTGTCCCGAGATTCAAAGCGTAGTAACAGAGCAGTGAAAAAATCAGCTCCTCGGCGGCGTCGGCATCATTTTGGTACTCGGACCAGGACGACTCGACGGTGAGGAGGGCTGCGGTATGTGCGAGGGTCCCTGCGCAGGCCCTACCTGGACTTGTGCCTGAACTGGCGCAGGAGGCATCTGGGCTTGCGCCTGGGCCTGGGCCTGTGCTTGAGCCTGAGCTTGATGTATGGCCTCGACCGCTTGCCTACACTCGGCTCCACCTTCCGATCGCACTGCATTCGGGTCAGCACACGCTGTTTCAATATCGCCCACATGTGGCTCATCAAACGAAAAACGACTCACGATGGCGCTGATATGTTTCCGAATCCGATGAAAATGAGATCCTTCAGCGTGCCACACTAGAAGCGCTTCATGTTGATCACTTACGTTGAGCGCGTCCAAACGACTAAACGTCTTGCGACACCCTTGACAAATATTGGATTGAGACCGGGTCGCATGCAGTGCTTGATGCCGCCTGATACGAGAGAGAGAGAGGAGGGGGGGCGGAATCAGTACTCCGCCGGTATCACATCGAGAGGCCGATCGGGCCATCGAGAGGGGGTCGATAAAAGACGATCGAAAGGACTCACTTGCAATCGTGCTGCCTAGCAAAGCCCTTTTTACAATCCGGATACTCGCATACGTACGGGCGCTCCTCAGTATGGGATCGGAGGTGACCTAGCGAGAAGAGGAGGATAAGGAAGCATGACGACAGAGGAACACAGCCAACACAGCAAGTGGACTTACCTCGCAAATTAAACCGACGCGTAAACGTACTCCCACACCCGGGCACAGGACAGATAAAGTTGGCCTCGTTCCGACGTCGGCTGGCACTGGCGGCCTGGGTGGCCGAGGTGGTGACCTGCTTCTTCTCAACTTGGAGAATGGGGGGTAGACGGGGGATGCCGGCAGAGGAAGAGGAGGAGCCGTAGTGGGGTGATCCGTCGGCAGCAGAGGAGGAGGAGGCGAGCGCTTGGTTGTAGAGTTCGGTGGCGGTGGGCATGTAGTAGGCGGCGGATGATTCTTGTTTGACGGGGTCGTGAGGAGCGGGGCCCGGGGGAGGGGGGCCGACGGGCTGCGGCATCGGTGGGAGTGGCGGCTGGGCCGGGGTGGAGGGGATCGGGTAGGGCGATGGGTGGGAGGAATGGCGAAAGGGGGAGTTGCTATGACTGCGTCTGTAGGCATGGCCGGGGGGATAGTGAGCGTGTTGCTCAGTGGGATCGTTTGGACCAGCGCCGGGGGGGAACGAGGCGGACGGAGGGGGCTGGTGGGTATGATGGGGCTGAGGAGGGGACTGCTGCGGCATGCTGGCGGCGAGCTGAGGAGGGTAGGAGATATTGTCCGGGTCGGTGCTATGATGGTTATAGGACTGGAACTCGTGGCTGACGGCAGGGTCTATGGCAGGCTGGGGTTGCTGTGTCTGTGTGATTGTATTTTGCCACTGAACCCGTGTTTGAGTTGCGGGATCAAGGTCCATGGCTTTGGAGTGGGCCCTTTTTATTATTTAGGCGAGGGAAAGGGAAAGCTTCTTTTTGATGTGAAAGGCTAGGAAAGTTAATGAGGAGAAGAAGGAGGTGCTGACACTCTCGTTTTGAGGGCGAGCGAGTACACAGCCGTGTGGGGTACGGATGCGCAGGAGATGCCGGGGGCAGAGCAGACTAGGACAACTTTGTCGTCGAGGATGTGCCGGTCAACTCGCTCGTGCTCGACACCGACCGACCGACGTGGCTGTGTCTTATGACCATGCAGCGCCGCAGCACCGCCTCGCTCGATCCCATGACAAATATTCGTGCACCGCATATCCCCAATTATGACTCGCTACTCAAATATATGTGCGTCCAGCAACCGTCGTCGTCGCATCAGCTCCGTCTCTGTGATACGCTGCCCAGTCTTCCCGTTGCGCGGCGTGCTGCTCTCCTCCACAGGACTCCCCCGCCGTCGCGCGACAAACGTGATCCCCTCGTCCGTCTCAGTCCCAGACGTCACCGCTTTCCCCTCGTTATTTTCGACCCCCCCGCTTCGCTTCGTCGGCGACCGACTCTGCTTCTTCTTCTTCTTCCCCCGCTCCTCCTTCCCCGCCTGCCGCACGAACGCGTCCTCTATCCACTCCGCCAGATCCTCCACGACTGCCTCCGCCTCCCTCATCAGCTTCGTCATCTGGAGGTATCCATGGCTCCAGTCTGAAAATAGCACCATCTGCACCCAGTCGTCTTCTGTCTCCCGCCCCAACTGATCCCGCTCCCCAATCAGCTCCTCAACCTCTTCTTCCCTTTCCTCCTCATCCACGTCCGTCATACGCAGCCCCTCCCCGTGCGTCGCCCTCTTTCTCCCCAGCACCACGTCCAGCTCCGCCTTGCGCGCCCGCTTCGCCTCCCGCACCCGCCCGGCAAATATCACCGTGTCGTCCACGAACGGGTCTCTTTCACCACATTGCATCAGCAGGGGTGGGAACCGTGCCAGCAGCGACAAAGGTGTCAGAATGGGTGAGATCAAGTAATCGGTTGCGAAATCAGGGTTTCGGTGCGGCCCGATGTACAGAATCGCCATCGCACGCATCTGACGTTTCAGTGAGCAATCATGACTTTAAGAATGTTCTGATCCGAATAGGACCCATACCATACTCGGGGAAACAATACGATCCTGGAAATACCCAGTCCGGCTCGTCATCGTCAGTCTCGTCCCGATGGGCTCACGCTTTTTACCGACTGTGCCGTCATTACTCCCAGTGACAAGCGTGGTAGCCTTGAGGTTCGCTTGCGTGACAGCTGCCGAAAGTTCCTCCTGTTGCTTCTCAAGCGCTCGACCCAGCCCTTCCGTCTCCGAGGCGCCCTGGTAAACGAACCGTACACGCTCTTCGATCGGTCGATCCTCCTCTCTCACCGGCCTACTCTCCCCTTCCTCGCTCTCAGAGTCCGCCCACGACTCTCGGTCTTCGCACGAACCCTCGAACGACTTGACAGATGATTTGCGCTTCAAGTCCATGAGATGTTTCGCGGGCCCGTCTTCTGTCCTCCGAACCAGATCATGCAACGCGTTCTTCCAGCTCTTGTGCCTCCTCAAACGCTTCGTTCCCACGCGGTGGTCTCCAACCATACTCAAAGGGCTAACATGTTGCAGGTGATTCTTCTGTGACGCCAACTCGCGCATGCCAGGGAGATCCCCGGTCGACTGTTCTGTTCGCAAGACCCGAAGGTTATCTGGTGACATCCAAGAAGTAAAATTAAAGTCCAGCGCGGCATAGTTGAGTACGAGGGACAAGGGTACAGGAAGCTTGGCTTCTGAAGCAAGGGCGTTGTATTCCAAGATCTTGACCATGACACCCACGACCAGTGTAGCGCCACTGTGGAACCGGGTGCACGCGTGTGAACGCAACGTTGACAGAGAAGAATAAAAGAGACGTACGCCGAGTCACCGGACATGATCATGTTCAGTTTCTTGCCAGACATGCTGATACATGTACCGGATGTTTCCGCAAGAAGTCGATAAAGATCGAAGCACTCGTCCATTGCAAAGGGATAGGGGTCTGGAAAAGAGAAGGCAGGGTCAAGAACATGGTCCCATCAACGGCAAGAAAACGATTACATTCGGGGGCCTTTCCATAGTCGACGGAGAGCACTGGTTTGCCTGTTCTGAGGGCCCATGTGCGCAATCGTTCTTCGTGGTGGTCCGGCGACATGGCAACGAAACCGCCACCTGGAAAATCGAGAATGAGATCCGTGGCATTATGAAGCTGGGGCGCAGGAGGCGCAAAGTAAATGTGGACGGTGATTGGACGGTCGTACGTTGAAGTTGCAGGACGGGGCAGGAGAATCTTTCGGTGGAGTGACATGACTGGCCTCTGTGCAACGAATCGAAGCTGACCAATATGAATCAGGATCAGGTCAGGGGTCGAGAGATAGACGGTTACATATGGATTGGTGGTCTTTTCCCAAGTGACTCGCAGCATCTCAATGGTCGGCACAGCCCTAAAACGGCGAAGCTAGACCACATACATGCGTGAGCGAGAGAATCATGACGAGAGGATAGAAAGACCTTTTCGTCCGCCTCGTTGGCATATACAATGTAGTAGACGGAGAACAAGATGGAGCATATATCCTTGAGCCATTTGGGGCGAATGGGCATGGCAGTGGCAAAACCGGCGTCGAGACCTGTCGCAATCCAAGTTGCACGGTAATACGAAGGCGTGTACTATGGTGGGGTGAGAGGCGGAGGATGCCAAGGGGCGATGCACTCACGAGCCGAGCAAGGGGTTCAGGGGCTGCGAAGCAGATGAGTGCAGTCGATGGGGAAGGATGAACGGGGGCACGTACAGCCAAGCCCCAAGATCTTGTCGAGATTCTTGAGTGCATACACGACGGTGAGGGTGCTCACGATGATTTGCCACGGCGAGAAGCGTTCTGTGACGGGTCAGGATGGCCGAGGTGAAGGAGAGACGCACGCACGGAGTTTCCTGTTCAGTCGTCTCAGCCATAGGACGCGGGGTGCGATGGGGTTCCCGTAGACGAGCTTGACAAGGCAGAAGAGGACGACGAGAAAGACCTGGGGGCGGGGGTGAGTGCGGTGCGGGGGCGGGCGGGGGCGGGACATGCCTGAGCGCGCTTCCAGGAAGGACTCGGGCGGCCAAGAAGATGGTCGATCATGGCTGCAATGTGGAGTGCGGGCAGAACAGGAGGAGACAGTTCTTATGTTTGCCCCACACGACAAGCATGTGATTCCAACCTCCACGCCTTCCATTTCGGGCGAGCATCGTCTTTCTGATAGCCACGTGCCCACAATCGACATGGACGCCCTCAAAGCAATCCGACTCGAGGACGACCACGTCCGCGTCCTCAACCAGCTCCTCCTCCCACACACCATCCAGTATGTCCCCGTCGACTCCATCCAAGATGCACACGACGCCATCAAGTCCATGAAGGTCCGCGATCCCCTCCGATGGCCGCACCCGCTCACCCCCCACAGATCCGTGGCGCACCCGCCATCGCGTCCCTCGCCGCCCTCGCAGTCGCGGTCGATCTTTCTAGGGCCATCCGCGCGACACCCAACCCCGACTGGCTCGCCTCCCCTGGTGCACTCGCTGCCCACGTCAAACCCCAGCTCGACTTCCTCGTCACCGCCCGCCCCACCGCCGTCAACCTTGGCGCTGCCGCACGCCGTCTCTCTGCGTTCCTCGCCCAGGCCGTCTCCGCACACGAGCAGCAGCCCGCTGACGATGCACAAGCAGCACGCACGGTCGCGCAGGGTCTAGTCGACGAGGCCACACTTCTCGCGGGAGAAGATAAGGCCCAGAACATGGACATGTCCAAACTCGGCGGGGACTGGCTCCATCGCCGTATCGGCGGCACGGGAAAGCACCTCAATGTCCTCACGGTCTGCAACACTGGCTCGCTCGCCACATCAGGCTACGGCACCGCACTTGGGCTCATCACCTATCTTTTCGAACAAGGCCTCCTCGAGCGTGCCTACTTCACCCAGACCGCACCGTACCACCAAGGATCTCGGTGCGTCTCCGTCCCGCGCGCATCTTCCCTTCGATAACGCGATACAGGTTGACGTCCTTTGAGCTGCACACACTCGGCATCCCATCCACGATGATCTGCGATACCATGGTCGGCTCGCTCTTCCAACACAAGCCGATCCACGCTGTCGGTGCGTCCGCACTCCCTCTCCAACCCTCCCCCATTCACGTCCACAGTCGTCGGCGCCGATCGCATCGCCAGGAACGGCGACACGGCCAACAAGGTAACCGTCCCTTCACTCCACCTCCCCCCCCGCCCACGTATCCCACAGATCGGAACGTACAATGCCGCCGTCCTCGCGGCGCGTCACCGCATCGCCTTCATCGTCGTTGCACCCACGAGCACTGTCGATCTCGCCATTGCCGACGGCTCGAGGCGAGCAACTTCACCCCTTTCCCGCGCTGACGTTGACGGTTCTACAGCATCCCGATCGAGCATCGACCCCCGCTCGAGGCTTGTCTAGTCCGCGGGGCGATCCACCCGCCCGCATACGACGCGGCGGGAGAAAAGGTGCAGGCTCAGGTCCTCATCACGCCCAGCGCGGTAGGCGAGACTCCCGGAGG
>JBBPST010000568.1:0-11247 GCA_038093715.1 Austroboletus cf. mucosus | reverse complement strand
ATGAGGTTCTTCCAGTGTTCAGCAGGTTCCAGAGTTCTGTTTGCCGGTCGCTTTCATTCGAGTGCTTCATTTGCTAATGAAGGTTAACGTTGTTTTATGAACTCGAGAACTTCACGCTGAAGCAGCCGGATTTCTACACCAGGAATCCGAGAGCAAATCCTCGCAGGAGTGAAGCAAGCTATGAAGGTAACGATAGGCATCTCATCCCGGAACCTGTCCATCTCACACGCAAATATAGAATAAGGACCAAGTTTCGTCCATGACCTTGAGGGTAAGTACGCCTGGCTCTTTATTACATCTCGTGGTCGGCTCATGGCGTATGTAGTCCATACTCTCCGAGGTATACAATTTGGACAAGTCATCTGGTTCCAAGGTGACTTCCTCCGCGATCGTTGGTGTTCTGCGTAAAGCAGTCGTTCGACGTGTTCGTCTTTCCTCAGTGCAACATTCACACCTATCTTACCTGATGACCGTCCCAGACCGAATCTGCCTCTCAGTTCGTGAAGGGCGAGCGACTCGACCTCGCAGAAAAAGAATCCCGAGAAGCAGAAATTATATCGGCATTTTTACCACCCTTGCTCTCACAAGCGGAAATAGACACCGTACTCAGAGAGGTCGCTTCGGGTTGCCCTCGAGAAGGTGATCCGAAGAAAATACTTATATCGATATTCAAATCATTCTATTCCAAGGTCGATAAAGCGAATGTGGATCCAAACTTAGTGAAAAGTAGAACCCAGGCATTATTGAATATGTGAATGCAGTCAATTGTCTTTTTTACACAGTGCCTATGTTTATAAGATAACTATAGAAATCCATACAAATCCACAGTGAGTCTTATGACGGTTCTTGAGGGGAACCTTCAGACACGGGAAGTGCAGAGGTAACTGACTGAGGACCTTCGTCGGCTGACAGAACGAACATTTCAGATATGGAGTTTGTTCCTGAGAGATGTGGGAGACATACGCTGAGCATCACTTGTAGCATCCAGAGTCGCCTCTGGTATCGTAGACAAAGGTGGGGGAAGTGCGCTTCTCACCCTAACTAGATCTTCTACACAACGGGTTATTGTATTTGACACCTCTTGCAAGATACGTATTCGTTCATCAACTGCTTCACGTGTGTTGAGATCCAAGAGTGCCAATTGTGTGTCCGTAAGGTGATCATGGATGTATGACTGTGAGCCAGTAGGTTGATTGTTGACAACCGACGAGCTGGAGCTGGGTACATGCACAGAAGCTGTGGGGTAGGACGAATGTGGATTAGGTTGTCGCAGAGTAGATAGGGAATCCAAAGCCTGGTTACTATCCAATGGTATCAAAGTCGGGACCTTCCATGCTGATGTATCGTTGGACCTCGAAGCAACACGTGTGGTTTCAGAACGCATTGTGGTGCCACCAAAACGCCTTAAAGCTGCTCGAGCGGCGGCTTCGGCTGGTGTTTGGGAAGCATCTTCGGATTGTGCATGTGAAGTGGATCTTTGGTCGCCACCGCTGCCAGAAGGTTGAGAAGCCGGTACGCCTCTTTGATTTACCCATTGCTGATCGAGATCCCATGGCCGCCACTCCTGATTAGGCCCGACAAATCCGGTGAACGGTGGTACGGGCTGCAACGATCGGGGTGCTTGAGCTTGGCCATGAGGGGGCTGGCCTTGGTATTGGATATTGTACTGAATGACGACGCCAGGCGTTGGGCCGGGAACCCAACCTTGCGCACCTGCATTCTGCACATGTGGCCCTTGGGCTTGAGGCAGCTGAGCAGCATTTGCTTGGATTGGCTGAGCGGCATTGCGCGCAAATCTCCCTAAAACCCGAACAAGCGGATCGTTTTCTGGCTGTTGTTGAGCACCAGCCTGGTGAAATCCAAACAAGTTTGGAGGTTGGCGAGCTCCAACCTGCGGACGTGGTCGCGCAGCCTGGGGCTGGCGTTGCTGATTTTGCGGGATATTGTCAAGGACACTCTGCCGGCTGTAAAACGTCGAACCCACGTTGGGTGGCAAAGTAATGGATCATCACAAGAAGGCTTACCATGTTGGGCAACTTTGCTGGCGTTCAAGCCACGAACGCAAGCAATAGAAGTGAAAGATATGCCCACAAGGTAGTTTCTTCGGAGACATATTTGGACCGTCGAGAACGGGTGGTGTCTGCGGCTGGATGCCTTCGGGTCTTCCTTGATAGTACATCTCCTCACGACAAATAATACAGGTGCGATCCGTCATGGCCGACATCTCTTGTTCAGTCGCGTCAGGATACCGTTCATCCATGTTACGCGTGGCTGCGCGGTATCGGACCAGTGCGCGAAGCCTCGTAACAAACGAGCGCCCAGTAAGGTATACGTCTCTGATAATGTTCAATGGCAACCCGTAGAGAGCCACGATAAACAAGAAGAACAGAAGATATGTTATGAGCTTGAGGAAGTCTGAATGGGACAATCAGAATTTGAGAAAGAACGAGTGAAATAGAAGAGATAACCTACCAGTGGCCAGCTCAACATAAAATATCCACATGCTCTTGTTTTGCCAAGGAGGAGCGTTCTCTCCACCCCTCTGTTGGGCACGACGAAGATCAATCACGCAGATCAAGTACTTGGCAATGACGTTCATAGCGCTGGCCATGAGAATAGCATACTGTTGGAATTTTTGTAAAGAAATCTGTTTCAAATTTATGCAAACCTACTTCGTTTGCAAACATCATCATTCCCCCGACGCCATTCTTGGTTGTGCTGTCCACAGCGAATGCGAACATAAATAGATCAATGAACCAAAGGATGGTAAACAAGCTGGACATGCGGATGTGAAACAATATTGGTGGCCCAGGATATGGGCGCTGATCCATCTGGCAGGGAAGAACTGTCTAGAATGGACACAAAGAATGATAGAGAAGTAACATACCCATTCGATGCGGTCGGAAGCTAGCCAATGGAAAGATTTAATGAAGAGCAAGAAGCCAAACATGAGAAGGAACGGTATGTCGAAGTCATCTCGGAAGATAGTGAATGCGAGGAGCGATTCGGTCACGAAAAACCAGAGACGATCGTAAAGTCTCTGAATTGACGGTTATACGTGCAGGGCTCGCCGATGACATGACGTGGTGGCGTACCTCGACTTCTTGTGGTCGGAGGGCACCAAAGAATACGCGCTGCGTACATTGAGCGCATAGCAGCGCGAGGAAGAGCCCAAAGTTTGCGAGGATCTGTCGGAAAGTAAGAAGATATGGATATGTATGTGGATATTCGAAGCTGACCAAAACACTCCGGTTGCTCCTGGACAAGTGAATGGCGAGAGAATAGAAATTGCTATGACTCCTGAGGGCACTGGCAACGGTGGCAGACACGGCTATGGAAGACACGGCTGCATAGATGAGGACCTTGTGTGAGCTCAAAGCAGATAAGAGCCTATTCTCTCCTGCACGAAGTTGACCATTCCATGGCATGACGGACGAGCTCGGAAGAAGACAAGTTACAAGGACTTGGCGAAAGGCGACGTGTCGATTGACGTAATGAATTCTCACGCCAAACTTTCGTTTGACTGACTCTGAGCGCTTAAGCACTCGCTTGCTACGTCATGATACATGCGCGGCAATTCAAATATTCGACTTTTGCTGCCTCTTTTTCTTCTTCCTGAACAATGTCCCAGTTACGCCAGCGGCATCCCGTCGCGCGTTCTGCTCCAGAGAGCACACAAATTTCAAAAGCTGATGCGACACAGGGCTCCTTTTCCTTCATTCTCAAGGCCGTTCTCATCGTGTCTCTTATAATGTCCGCATTTTCCTGGTCTTACACACGCTCCACTCCAGACTGTTATGCTGTTTGTTCGCGTTCCGGAGCAAGAATTTATACCGTAGATGATGCCATCCCCACCCCCACAGTGCAGTGTTTGGTCGTCCAAAACAAGTTCATCGTCGACACCGGCTCTCTAGGTGCTCTCTAGTCTAGCTACTGATCCACGTACTAACTCTGGTATATAGAGAATGTCTCGGCTCGTTGGTGTATTGCCAACCCTTCTCGTTCGAGACTTCAAATTCGATACATTGACGACCAGTCTATAGTTCTGCCCGGACTGAGTGGTCAGTCTATTTCATCCCTGCACTCGACCACAATATAAAATTGTTATCTAGACTCTCACGCACACATCCTTGAGTACGGTGCCAGTCGGCAACTTCCCTTGGAACGTGCCAAGTCTGTCAATGGTGAGTTCTCAACATTAAACGGTGACGGTCTATTGGTCACTTCTACCATCACAGAAACGATTACCCTCGTTAGAGACTACATAGTGCAACATATGGACATTTACCACGATACATCCAAGTATATCGAAGGGTGGGGCTGGGACCACACTTCCTGGCCAGTGGAGGAGTGGCCTACCGCGGTATGTGCTATTAGATCTCCTCGGTATCTTTGTGTGCAAATCCCCATTCATTCGGTTTGCAAAGGATGCATTTGATGATGATCCCATCGTCCGTGGGAGACCAGTAATGCTCCAAAGCAAGGATGGGCATGCGCTATGGGTATCCAAGGCAGTCCTTCGATCGAGTGATTCTTTCCCAGATCATGTGGAAGGAGGCATCGTATTTCGCGATGATTTTGGGGTTCCCACTGGTTAGTCCATTCGCCAACGGCTCATGTGATCCCTAGGCTCATTCCTACAAGGCGTATTACTCGATAGCGCACAGCAACTTGTGAAAAGACCCATCCCAACGGAGCGTGATCTTCGTAGACGTTTCATGATAACTGCAAATGATGCTCTATCCTTGGGCTTGACGTCTATCCACGACGCTGGTCTCCAGCCTATATCACTCGAATTTTTCCAGAGGTAGGAGTTTAGTCGGTTGAACTGAACGGCTGAGGACTTAATTCTCACATAAAAGACAAGCAGCCGAAGGTTCACTCCCGGTAAGGATGGGAATAATGTTTGCGTCATCTTTTCGTCATTTTCCTTTCAGATTCGAATTTATGGGATGCGTTACTTTGCCGAGAGTGAACCCTACTGGGGGAATGTTTCGAAACCCATTATCAATGCGGGTAATGGCCGCCTTAATGCTAGAAGTATCAAAATGTTTGCGGATGGTAAGGAAATTGTGTTGCACATCAGATTCATTCATATCTATCCATATACATATTTGATTACAGGTGCTTTGAGGTCTGGTGGTGCAGCGGTAAGTATATAATGGTCATGCGTACAAAGGCAATGCCTACGAGGCATTTCTGAATGACGGCTGGGCGCTAGCTATATGAACCTTACCATGACAATCCTGGAACCAAGGGATTTCTGCGTTTAGATGAACAAGTGTTGCGCGAAGTGGTTCCCCAGTTCTTGAAGGATGGTTGGCAAGTTGTGAGTAATTGACTATTAATCCCTCTATCTAGTAACATATTAGCAGAATATTCATGCCATTGGCGACTATGCGAACAGTATAATCCTGGACACGTTTGAAGCTGCTCTCAAGGATGTCAACGTTTCAGCGCTGAGGCCTCGTCTCGAGCACGCTCAGATACTAAGGGAAGAAGACATGGTTCGTGTGGGAAGGTTGAACGGTACGTCATCATGCCTCGACTCGTACACACGAAGATCAATCGCGCTTTTTGTGTCGTAGTAATTGCAAGTGTGCAACCAACTCATGCGTACGTCGCTTTCTGGTCCCCCCCATTTTCTGTAGCATGACCCCTTTGTCCTGAAGCATCAGCGATATGTGGTATGCTGAAGACCGTCTGGTGCGTATCGGTAGAGGTGTCATCGATTTCTAACTGACTGCAAATGCAGGGATCTGAGCGGGTGAGAGGTTTGTATGCCTTCCGCTCTCTTCTTGAGCACGGGGCGCGACTTTCCCTTGGTTCCGACTTTCCAGTGGAAGACATGAACCCACTGTCTAGTTTCTATGCAGCTATAACAAGGTTATCTCCTGACGGTACTTCTCCCCACGGGCCTTCTGGTTGGTGAGTGATGTGCAAGATCAGTGATGTGCACACGTACGATTTCGTTGATTTTTAGGTTTCCCGAGCAACGCTTAAGTCGCATACAAGCTTTGCGAGGCATGTTTATTCATGTTGGTAGTGCCCTTTACGGTGTCTAATGGTCAAGTTGACAGGGATGACTATTGACCCAGCGTACGCTTCGTTCACAGAGGACATGCTCGGATCCATTACGCCCGGAAAGCATGCAGATTTTGTGGTGCTCTCGCGAGATATCATGACAATCCCCACAGACCAAATCCTTCGAACGCGAGTGCAGGCAACTTTCATTGATGGAGAGCTTGTGTATGGAAATTTGTGATAAAAAGGCTCCGTATTTAGCATACGAGGGGTCTTTACTTAGCCGAGCTCAGCTTACATAAAGTACACATGTGCTCGGCAATGGCCGTGTTTGGTGCCACAGACGCGTCAATTGGTTCTCTTTGTGTGCGACTCGGGAGAACGCGTCAGAGTGCGTAACCTACATCTCGTTCAATGCCCTCTTTCCAGTCTCCGGTCGTCGGAGAGAAGCGAAAACAGCCTGCAGATCAAACGAGTCGAAAGAGGTTTGCACTTGATAGTCCCGGTGGCCGGGAGTATGCCAGCGGAAGCTCCAAGGAAGAGTGTTGGATGATACAATGGTGTGTTCATTTTTTATAGTTGGTTTTTACTTGTATGCACGAGCCTGACATGTTTAAAAGGCGCATGCCTCAATACAAGAAACACAAGACGTGGGATGGTGACGCAGTCCTCTTGTTGAATGGCGTGAAAGGGACCTTGTACGATCTCGAAGGCAAATTGTATGCGACCTACTTCTATTATCGGAGCGACATGAGACTGAATACGCCTTCTTGTAGCATCGGTGCTGGTACTCTGAACCGACCTGGAGTACAGGCTGGCGCAGAGTATGAACTCGGCGGAAAAGAAATCGGGATTGATCACTCTATTTCAAAGGCGGATTATTTATCTGGTAAATGTTTTGGTCGCGGCTCCAAAGTGGCCTCTGGTATATCTATGCCTTCCGTATCGACTGCACAGAAGCAATTCGTTCCATTGAAATCGTTAAACCTTGCCACCCCTTACAAGACACCCACGAGGAAGGTTGTAGACCTACAGCCAGTCAATTTGCTCTCAGGCCAATCGAAAGTAGCTGCACAAGAACCTCGAGAAACAAAATCATGCTGGACGGCAAATTGGTACGCATACAACGTATTTAGATGACCACATTGGCAACTGCAAATGATCCAGGCGTCGACCTCAGTCGAGAAAACACAAGACGTGGGACGGTGATGCTTTCGTACAACAGATTGGGAATCAGTTGACAGTGATTTCTGAAAAGGGCAAAATGTTCGTATGATTTTTCTGCCATTTCTGCTCTGAGCTTGCGTTGGGATAACAGAATCGGACGTAAAGACTGGGATGGTCTCCCGCTCGAAAATGGGTATCGATTTCATATTGGGAATAAGGAAGTCTCGTTAGATTCATCGATCTCGTCCTCACAATTGCCTTCGGTTATCGGCGTGGAAGAGGAAATGAGTGAACCTGGTGCCAGTTGGGACAGATCACCGCCAAGTCCGGTTGCCGCTCTGCGACAGAATCATTTGAAAGAGAATATCCTACAGGAGATAGCAATGGCTCCCAAAAATTTTATTCCTCCTGCCTCTTTTTATAACCAACTTCCCAACAAACGGCCAAATGGTCCCCTGTGAGCGTTTCGTACATCCAAAAGAGGCCATTTAGTTAACACCAATTCAGACACGATCCGGACGCCGAGGGTGCAGTAGTCATGAAGGCGCCTACTAAGGAGCACGCAGAAAAATTCAACAAAAAGTACCATGTCCACTTAGTGATTGCACGGGATTAATGTACGCGCACTAGGGGCGTGTCCATCGTTCCAGTTGTCCTTGATCCTGTCATTGCAAGGCATCTACGACCTCATCAGGTTGAAGGTTGGTCGTAGCTGGGCGAAATGGCAACAGTTTTGCTGATTTTTAGGTGTCCGTTTCCTGTATGAATGCGTAATGGGATTGCGGAAGCACGAAGGTCAAGGTTGCATTCTTGCGGATGAGATGTTAGTCACATTCTATTGCTTGTCTTAAGAAGCTGACCTTTGTGACATCCAGGGGTCTTGGGAAGACGTTGCAAGTATGTGCCAAGCTCATTCCAGGTCTAGTCACTGATTAGAGATAGACCATCGCCTTAGTTTGGACGCTTATTAGTAAGACGGTATCTAACATAATTTTTTAGTATCTCACGATAACGCAGAACAAAATCCTTATGGCGGTGGAGTGTCAGGCGTCATTGGAAAGGCACTGATTGTTTGCCCAGTGTCACTCGTCAGCGTGAGCTTGGATAGGGGATGCTAATACATAGACTGAATGTAATTTTAGAACTGGCGCGCCGAATTCCGCAAGTGGTGAGTCCAAATTAGACACGACTGCTCTTATGACGAACCTTGCGAACTAGGCTGGGCCGGGATCGTATAGGTGTTTTAGCGGGGGACAAAGATAAATCTCAAATCAAGCATTTCTTGAACTCGTATGCGACGATGCATCGACAATTAGCTGGATTCTCATGAGCATCTTGCAGACGAATTCATCAGGTCCTCGTAATCGGTTATGAGAAACTGAGGAGTGTCATGTGAGTGGTCGCAGCCGCTGGACGTACTTATCTCTCAAATACTTCAACAGAAACGACCTCGCATATTGCAAGTGAGTCAACAAGTTAGTTTCCTGTTTTGGTGCTAATTTTTCGACAATGAGTCCTCCAATTGGCCTGATAATATGTGACGAAGGTTCGTATGATTACTATGCGTGTATGTTTTTCTTATCTCAAAGTCAAACAGGACATAGGTTAAAGTCTGCGAGTAATAAGACATCTACAATGTTCAAGGCACTTCGTACTGCCAGGAGAATAATTCTCTCCGGGACGCCTATCCAGAATGACCTGAGCGAGTTTCATGCAATGGTACGTTGTTTTTGGAAAGTACTTCACACCATATATGAAAAGACTATCTATAGGCCGACTTCTGTAACCCTGATCTGCTTGGTAGTTACTCCTTTCTATCTGCACTATTGTGTCGATTGACCTTGATCCAGATGACTATAATACATTTCGACGAGTGTATGAAGTTCCTATTCTAAAGAGCAGAGCGCCCGATCATACTGCAAAGGAGCTCGAGATTGGAGAGGCACGGTCAGCTCAGGTATGTTTACTGTAGTTTTTTTTCCCTCAAGGCCTTGATTTCGTTAGTTGTCCGCAATCGCAAAGAGTTTCGTGTTACGACGCGAGGCAACAATCTTGAAGAACTATTTGCCACCCAAATGTCGGTTCTTGCATTGTCATAAAATCGTGTATTGAATCGTGTTGCAGATGAGTATGTCGTATTCGTCACTCCCTCAGAGTTACAACTCTCCATGTTTGCCACGATCCTCAAACCAGAAAAGTTGGATACTCTGATTGAAGGCTCCACTGCCGAATCTCTTGCTCTTATTGGGATGTTGACAAAAATCAGCAATAGCCCGGTCTTACTAAAAGCTCAGCTCGATAAAGCCAAAATGTCCAAGGGAGAGGACAAGATACGTCCCGGCGTCATGGAAGCAGTGAAACTTCTTCCAGAGCGAGCTCAGATTGAAGATTTTTCTCTCAGTGGTATGTAAATTGATATACATGATATGGAATGGTGACATGCGTTTCGAAGGCAAATTGACTGCATTAGCAAGCCTTCTTAAAACACTTCGACAGGTATGCCAAATTGAATGACGTGTTGGGCTGATAGCGAACGTCAGATAGTACACGGAAGAGAAATGCATTTTGGTGTCTCACTATACATCTACTCTCAACATTCTTGAAGCTTTCTGCAAGAAGCAGTCGTATACCTACTTGCGTTTAGACGGGTGCGAACAAAGCACATTCCAACCGGGGATCTCATGACGTGTTATTGTTGTGTTAGGCAAACACCTGCTGCGAAAAGACAAGAATTCGTCAATATCTTCAATAAGTCTTCTCAACAGAGCCATTGTGTGTTTCCTTTGTCGAGAATCTATGATAGTTTTTTCTGATGTGGTCCAGTCTTGTTCCTACTGAGTTCCAAAGCCGGCGGTGTCGGACTCAACCTTATCGGTGCCTCACGCCTGTGCCTCATTGACTCTGATTGGAATCCAAGGTATGTTAGTTGTGTTCAACTTTTTGGGGATAATCTAACGTCCACTTCTAGCCATGATCTACAATCAATGGCGCGAATACATCGGTCAGTTAGCTTGACTTTCTCTTCGTTTCAGTGCCCATTCCATACTACAGTGACGGTCAAAAACGGCCAGTTTTTATATACCGATTCTTGACGGCTGGTACCATCGATGGTAAGTGTCTTTTAGCGTTTCTTCATTGGGGTTTTATGCAATCCACTATACAGAGAAAATTTTTCAACGTCAGGTCACCAAGATTGGACTGAGCAACTGTTCGTACCACCGTCCATTCGATCGTGTACTTGCTGATTATATTCATCCAGCTCTCATGGGAAATGTAGGACGATTGATCTTTATCTTGTAACTTGTGGTGTATTAATTCGCATTCAGGGAACTGCAGGATCCAAAGCGGATTCCTTTACTCGGAGAGATGTGAGTGATTTACTGGTCGAACTGAATGACAAATTTAATTTAATTTCAAATCTAGCTTCGTGATATCTTCCGCATCCAACCCGATACTCCTTGCAATACTCATGACCTCTTGGGTTGTGAATGTGGTGGTCGAGGACCATCAGGTATTCACACTATGGGCACGAGCGCCAACATGGTTGCCGAAGGAGATGACGGTTGTTCTGAACACGGATTCGTCAACGCATCTCAACTTGATACAACACAACTCGACAAGGTTGACGAGACGGTGGCTAACCTCCTTTGTGTCTAATGAAAATCCGTATTGACTTCTTGCAGGAGCTTCGGAAAAAGAGGGCCGAACTTGCAGCACTCGGAGAATGGACTCATATCAACTGCCTGCGACACCGCATTCAATACGACGTTCGCGATGATATCCTGCGACGACTCCTTTACTTTGCGGATGACGATGATTTGGACCAGGTCGAGCCAGCTAAATCACAGTCTCGCGTGGAATCATTACTGGCCTCTGTGGATCTCGAGAACATAGTGGCAATGGATGAGAAGGAATCCGTTTCATCCGTACGGGATGTCCCCGGTGGCACCATCTCTTTTTTGTTTGAAAAGATCTCGACGACTCGTTTGGACGATGTTGATGGAAAGGCTGGTCAACCAGCATGAAGTTTCTTCATATCAAATATTGAAACCTGCT
>JBBPST010000567.1:0-11248 GCA_038093715.1 Austroboletus cf. mucosus | reverse complement strand
GAAAAGTGCATGTTCCATGCCACGGAAGTAGAATTTCTGGGCATAATGGTTGGAAAAGACGGCATTCGCATAGACAAAGCCAAAGTAAAAGCAGTGTTGGAATGGCCACAGCCGAAGAATCTCCGAGGAGTAAGGAGCTTCTTGGGGCTAGCGAACTTCTATCGGCGGTTCATCTCCAACTACGCAACTATAGCTATGACCTAACAAAGAAAGACATCCCATTCCTATGGGGTGACAAACAACAAGAAGCGTTTGACATGCTCAAAAGAACCTTTACGACTGCCCCAGTCTTAGCCTTCCCGGATTTAGACAACCAATTCCGGCTAGAAAGCGATGCTTCAGACTTTGCGACGGGTGCAGTCTTATCTATCCAAAAGGAGGATGCATGGCATCCCGTAGCCTTCTATTCCCACTCCATGAACGACCAGGAACGCAACTATCCCATTGCAGACAAGGAACTCCTGAGCGTAATCCGAGCATTGGAAACCTGGAGACATTATCTAGAAGGCACACACCACCAGTTCGAGATCTGGAACGACCACCAAAATCTCCAATGGTTCATGGTCAGACAAGATCTGAACCGAAGACAAGCGCGCTGGGCGCAATATTTATCAAGATTCAATCATGTGTGGTGCCACAAGGCTGGTACAACCATGGGAAAAGCCGATGCCCTTTCCCGAAGAGACCACACGGAAGGCATCGAACACGACAACAAGCAGGTCTTGATGATTCCGCCAGAGCGGATCAGATCTATCATTCTGGTCCAAGATGAAGGCGATAAGTTATTACAGAGAATCCAAGATAGGACGCTCCTCCTTAAAGAGAGCGAAGTACAGAAGCTCTACGAACAGGGCTATACGGAAGATCGGGAAAGACCCAGTCTCCGCTTAAAAAATAGAATCTTTGTCCCACCAGATGAAGATCTCCGAAGAGACGTGGTTACGCAATGCCACGACACCCCCACGGCCGGACATCCCGGCATAGAAAAAACCCTAGCCCTTCTGAGAAGGCACTACGAGTGGCCAGGAATGGTCACCTATGTAAAGGAATATGTCGCTAGATGCGATGTATGCCAACGAACCAAGACAGGCAACAAGCCACCGGCTGGCAAGCTTGAACCCCTGGAATTACCAAACCTTCCTTGGGTAGACGTCTCGGCAGACTTCATCACGGATCTGCCCCTATCTAAAAAATTCGACTCGGTGCTAGTAGTCGTCGACCAATTCAGCAAAGAAGTCGAATTCATCCCTTGTACGAAGTCGGTTACTGCGCTAGACACAGCCCGACTCTATCTAACTCGCATGTGGACCAACCATGGCATCCCACGCTCGATCGTGTCCGATCGCGGCCCACAATTTGCATCACAGGTGATGAAAGACTTGTGCGCGCGCCTCGGAATCAAACCTAAATTATCTACGGCATCTCACCCGCAAACGGACGGGCAAACCGAACGCATGATCAGAGATCTACAACAGTATCTCCGAACGTTCTGCCACGAGAAGCAAACGGAGTGGTCGGACTGACTCCCGATCGCTCAATTCAGTTATAATTCTAAGAAGCAGGCTTCCACACAAAAGACCCCATTTGAAGTCACGTGGACTTATCAACCACGAATGGGGATAGAACCTGGCATGTTGAAAGCTCCAGCAGTGGACGACCTCGCCAATAATATATCTAAAATATTGGAGAACACACGCTCCAACCTGAAGCAGGCTCAGGACAAAATGAAGATCCAGGCGGACAAACACTGCTCGGAAGCACCCAAGTATCAAGTCGGGGACGAGGTGCTCCTCGCAACAGAAAACCTGCGTTTGACACGCCAATCACGTAAATTAACAGAGAAATGGCTGGGTCCATTCAAAATCACACGATGCGTCGGGAAAATGCAGTAGAACTGAAACTCCCACGCACTATGCGTATTCACCCGGTAGTAAACATCTCCTGGGTAAAACCTTATCTATTCCGGCTACCAGGACAACCCACCTTCGAACCCGGACCAGTTCACGTCACCGATGAACTCGAAGTGGAGTACGAGGTAGACCATATAGTCGACGCCCGCTGGAAAGGGCGCCATAAAGAATATTTAGTCCATTGGGCAGGATACTCAGCCGAAGAACGGACATGGGAACCCGCCTCTAATTTACGGAATGCCCAGGAGGCAATCACACACTTCCACGAACTGAATCCGCAGGCACTCGCACGCTCGGCCTTTGCCGACACATTCAGTCTATTTAACCCCCATGACGAACCCACCATACCCGTGGCGGTTGATCCGGAGTTTCAACCATAGAAGGGGGGTGGTGTTACGAACGCTATATTTTATCGTATGCTTTTCACTTGATTCGAACTCTCGACTTTATGCTTTAGGAAATATGTTCTCATCACTGACACTTATGACTTAGACATTTTCTCGTCTTTCAAGTCACGTGACCTCTCGTCATGTGACCCATGCCTAGACTCGTCACGTGACCCATCACGTGCCATGACGTATGATTTAGACTCTTATCCCTTATCTATGACATCATGCCTCATGCCCTTCTTATCTACCAATAGGATATGTTCCGGCTTATCAGCCAATCATGTAATTCATTCTTATCATCGTATGATTTCCCTTTAAGTATTACTACCAAACATGTACACATAGAGTAGACGAATATATAAACCCCAAGCTCTAAGGTGGAATCCCCATTTTAAGAGACTTGGTCATTTGGATCAAACCTCGAGTCCAATCCTCCTACGACAAGGCTTATCCTGCCTTGACAAGCTACTTCTCTCTATCATATTTGGAGTCGTATCAGAAACAGAGTATTAAAAAGTTGGGATACCACCTCTTCCCTTCACTTTGGAAGGAGATGACCTTCTCTATCACAGAACCCACCCCTATCCACTGTACCCTCTCAACAAGAGCCAAGTAAAGCACTTCCACCAAGAGAACCTATAGAAGTGTATCATGAATTAGAAGAGACTACTAATGAAATGAGTAGTTTCAGAGACACAGAATAGAGAACTGGCCTTCCAGAACCCTTCAATGGGAAAGCAGAGACAGCAGAGTACTGGATCTATGCTATGGACACATATTTCAAGATGAATCCCACCTTATACAATGATGAACAAAATTTTTTAACTATCATGAATAGAATGACAGAAGGTTGGGACAGGCAGCACATGTTACAATTTCCACTTCCTTGCACTCCTCCGATTATGCGTCCATCTCTGATATGGTCTTTGCTTCCTTTGAGGACGATTCCATCTATTCTTTCACTGCTTCCTTCTAATGATCAACCTCTTTCACCACTTCCCTGATCATTAGTCTGCAGTTGAACTACCCTACCTTATGTATAGCTTCTCTGATTATCATTGCGCAGCTAGATCTGTGCAGTATCACTTCCTTGATGGACACTGCTCTCCACAGCCTATCTCTCTCTTGGGGCAAGTATTCCTATGACCACAGCCTTAGTACTTCATATAAATATCCAAGTGCCATGTACTATACTTCTCAGCTAGATCTATGCAATTCACATAGTGCCTGCATCCAAACCTGAGTGCGCTGCCTCTTGTTTGAGACCCTTACATTCCATTGGACTTAGTGTCACCACAGAGGACACTCTATAGCAATCAGGAAGGACTACATACTACGTGTTCCATCATAAGTTGTATGCAATAACCAAAAGCGTAACAAAAGATCTAGCTCTTCAATCATCCCTACCCCTGTGTAGAAGGATTGCCCACCCTGGAACTATCCTCCCTCATCTACGTCCAGCAACAGATCCTTAAGGAACTCCACATCACTAAGGAACAAGCTGAAGATACTTAGGGTTTCATGAAGACTACAAAACCCATACTAGGTATAACCGAAGATATGAAGCGGAGGAAGTAAGAAGAACTACTATATCTACTGCACTGGAAGCACAGAAGGAGAAAGAAGTAAAAGAACTACCCAAGGCATACAAAGAATACCAAGATGTGTTCGAGAAAGGAAAAATGAATCAACTCCCTCCCTCAAGATCCTATGATCACGCTACAAACTTAAAAGACACCTTTATCCCAAAACAAGCCAAGGCATACCCACTGTCCCTGCCTGAGCAAGAAGTGTGCAAAAAGTTTGTAGAAGAACACCTAGCCAACGGAAAAATACAACCTTCAAAATTCCCCTAAGCCGCACCATTCTTCTTTGTCACCAAAAAGGATGGAAAGTTGAGACCATGCCAGGACTACAGATATCTAAACAAACATACTGTCAAGAATGCCTACCCCCTCCCCCTGATCTCTGAGCTAGTGGACAAACTCAAAGGGTCCACTGTCTTCACCAAACTCGACATAAGATGGGGGTACAACAACATCCTTATAAAGCCTGAGGACAGATGGAAGGCCGCCTTCATCACACCAATGGGACTTTTTGAACCAACAGTTATGTTCTTTGGACTATGCAACTCTCCTGCCACTTTCCAGGCCTTCATGAATGACACCTTCGGAGATTATATTGCCGAAGGATGGCTCATAGTTTATATGGATGACCTGGCAATACACTCTGCCGATCCTATGGTCCATATGGAACGAACTCTCAAAGTCCTGCAGCGACTCAGAGAACTAGGACTCTCTGCCAAGATAGAAAAATACTCCTTTGATCAACCCAGCATGGACTACCTAGGATTGGTTGTATGACCAGGAGAAATAGCAATGGATCCAACCAAACTCTCCACAATAAAAGATTGGATCAGTCCAGGAAACGTCAAACAAGTTTGATCCTTCCTGGGATTCTGCAACTTCTACCGAAGATTCATTCACAATTTCTCCCAGAAAGTACAACCAATGGTGGAACTCACCAAAAAGAAAGAACAATGGCTATGGACTAGGAGAAGGCAATGAGCCTTCGATGAAATGAAAAAAATCTTCTCTACCCAATCTGTGCTCAAACTCCCTGATCCAACAAAACAGTACTTCATGATGACTGACACATCCCTCACTGCTACAGGAGGGGTGTTAATGCAAAAAGACACAAATGGAGACCTTCACCTGTGCTCCTACCAATCCTCTATCCTCTCCAAAACCAAGCAGAACTATGATATCTATGACCGAGAATTGCTAGCAGTAGTTTTCGCCCTGGAAGACTGGAGACATCATCTCCTTGGAGCGACACACCCTGTCGAAATCCTCACTGATCACAAAAACCTCACCTACTTCTGCACCCCCAGGAAACTAAGTAGGCGACATGCCTGCTGGCAAATGTTCTTACAGGATTTTGACCTCACATTTACCCATGTCCCTGGAACACAAATGGGACCAGCCGATGCCTTATCCTGAAAAGAAGAAGTAGACACCACGGAAGATAACAACCTAGTGACCCTTCTCTCAGATGATCTGTTCGTATGATCACTTGATATAGCCCTAAAGGAGAAGATAGACCAATCAACCGCAACTGACCCCTTTGTGCTGACAGCACTAAAAGGAATGTACCAGAACGAAATCCCCCTTCCATGCTCACTACTTTCAGACTGGGCATACTCTGAGGGGAATCTGTACCTCAAGGGGCGACTCTACATCCCAGAGGACGCACAACATTTGTTGGTGTCATCCATACACTCCTCCCCTGCAGGAGGACACGCTGGACAATTCCGCACACTCTCCCTCCTTGAAAAAGATTACTGGTGGCCAGGGATGGCTACCTTTATCTGCAGATACATCTCTGGTTGTGCCATTTGTCAGGCCAACAAGGTTAACACACACCCCACAATACCACCACCTATGCCCATCACATCTAATTGCACCCGACCATTCCAGCAGATCTCCATGGATCTCATCACTGGACTGCCCCCATCTCAGGAATCTGATTCCATCATGGTCATAGTCAACCATGGGCTTACAAAGGGGGTAATCTTCGGCCTTGTAGCAAAGATATCACCACACAAGGAGTTGCCAAGCTATTTTACACCTGTGTTTTCCCACGTTTTGGCCTACATGACAAATGCATCTCGGACAGGGGCCCTCAATTGCCACTATCTTTGCAAAAGAACTGGCAAAGCTACTGCAATACAATCTGGCACTGTCATCCGCATATCACCCCCAGACAGATGGAGAAACTGAATGAGTAAACCAGGAACTAGAAACGTACCTAAGACTCTTCTGCTCCCAAGACAATCATAAATGGGCAGAGCTCCTTCCGATGGCAGAGTTCCATCACAACTCGGCAGTGCACTCCTCCACCAAACAGTCACCATTTAAACTGATGATGGGCTACGAACCAAGAGCTTACCCTAAAATAGGCAAAACCTTCGTACCAGCCCTAGAGGAAAGGATGACTCAATTGGAGAAAGCAAGAGACAAAACCTTAGCAGCACATGAAAGAAGCAGAACTATTATGGCAAACCGACACCACAAACCCTTCACACCTTGGAAAATAGGAGACAAAGTATGGCTAGAAGGGCGAACTTACCCACCAATTACCCATCAAAGAAACTCGCCCCTAAACGAGAAGAACCTTTCGAGGTCTTCCAAGTACTCTCCAAGGTGTCCTACCAACTTAAACTTCCCCCAACTTGGAAAATTCATGATGTCTTCCATGCGTCCCTGCTATCCTTATTCAAGGAAACTGTGGAACATGGGAAGAACTATTTACAACCTCCACCGGAACTGATTGATGGAGAACAGGAATGGGAAGTAGAAAGAATCATTGCATATCGGGGATCAGTGAACAGAAGGCAGTATTGGATCCAATGGAAGTGGTGACGACACATGGGAAACAGCTAGGAACCTGCAGAATGCCCTGCCCCTACTCTCAGCCTATAAGATCAACAGGAAACTCACCTAGAAAATCCATCGCCCAACACATGTCTTCCCCTACCAATGCCTTCTCTCCATGACAAAACAAATCCATTAGAAACTTCGACCTCTTTGCCACAGAATTTGTATCCCAACAGACCAAGTCCATTGCCTCCATACCCCCTCTCCCAGTTTGCTCTGGTCCCTGGCTTCCCCAGTTGCTTCCTATTTGTGCCCACCGCCTTCCAGTCACTCATCGAAACACCCTCTTTGTTACCATCCTCAAATGTCCTGCCCTGTACACCAGACTCATTGAACTCCCCTCCTTCTTGGAAGGAGAGCTATTCCCCTCGCTCCTTCAGCTATACCAGAAACAATCACTTGCCCTCACCTACAACAAGGAGAGAGCCCGCTCCGACCCCTCCCCTGCGCTATCCTTCGATGAAGGAATCAATTTCACCCTACATGAGGCAAGAAGCTACATCCTGCACATGCTTTTTGATCAAGGATTCTGTCGAGTTGTCAACTCCCTTCCCAGATTATCCACACAACCCTACCTGCAACCTGATACGACTCCAAATATAGAGAATACAAAAAGAAGTAGATATCAAGCACATCACTTGTCTTAGGAGGATTGGAAGAGGTAATGATCCAAATGACCAGAACTCTCAAAGTGGGGATCCACCTTGGAGCCTGGGGGTTTATATATGCATGGGGAATGTATGTACATGTTTGTAGACTTGCTACTCTAGGGTGTCGTACGATGATAAGAATGAATTACATGATTGGCTGATAAGCCGGAGCATATCCTATTGGTAGATAAGAAAGACATGAGGCATGTCGTCATAGATGAGAGATAAGGGGTCTAGGGCATACATCATGGCACATGGTTGGTCATGTGACAAGTCTAGGCATGGATCACGTGATGGAAGTCACGTGACTTGTAAACGAGAAAATGTCTAAGTCATAAGTGTTAGTGATGAGAACATATTTCCTAAAGCATAGGGTCGAGAGTTTGAATCAAGTGAAAAGCATACGATAAAATATAGCGTTCATAACACCACCCCCCTTCTATGGTTGAAACACCGGGTCAACCGCAACAGGTATGGTGGGTTCGTCGTGAGGGTTAAATAGACTGAATGTGTTGGCGAAAGCTGATCGTGCAAGGGCACGAGGATTCAGTTCGTGGAAATGTGTAATCGCCTCCTATGCGTTACATAAGTTAGCGGCGGGTTCCCATGTCTGTTCTTCGGCGGAGTATCCTGCCCAATGGACTAAATATTCTTTATGTTGTCCCTTCCAGCGGGCGTCAACTATATGATCTACCTCGTACTCCATTTCGAGTTCGTCTGTGACGTGCACCGGGCCTGGTTCAAAAGTGGGTTGTCCGGGTAGTCGGTATAGATAAGGTTTTACCTGGGAGATGTTTACGACTGGGTGAATATGCATAGTACGTGGGAGTTTTAGTTTGACTATATTCTTCCCTATGCATCGTGTGACTTTGAATGGACCAAGCCATTTCTCTGTTAATTTACATGATTGGCATGTCAAACACAGGTTTTCTGTTGCGAGGAGCACCTCATTCCCAACTTGGTACTTGGGTGCTTCCGAGCGGTGTTTGTCCACCTGGATCTTCATTTTGTCCTGAGCCTGCTTTAGGTTGGAGCGTGTGTTCTCCAATATCTTAGAAATATTAGTGGCTAAATCGTCCACAGCTGGTGCTTTCGATGTGCCGGGTTCTATCCCCATTCTTGGTTCGTAAGTTCTAGTCACTTCGAACAGGGTCTTTTGTGTGGAAGCCTGCTTCTTAGAGTTATAGCTGAATTGAGCGATCGGAAGCCAGTCTGACCACTCTTCTTGCTTCTCATGACAGAACGTTCGGAGATACTGCTGGAGATCTCTGATTATGCGTTCTGTTTGCCCGTCCGTTTGCAGGTGAGATGCCGTGGATAATTTAGGTTGAATTCCGAGGCGTGTGCAGAGATCCTTTATCACTTGTGATGCAAACTGTGGACTGCGATCGGAAACGATTGAGCGTGGGATGCCATGATTGGTCCACACGCGAGTTAGATAGAGCCGGGCTGTGTCTAATGCAGTAACCAACTTCGTACAGGGGATGAATTCGACTTCTTTGCTGAATCGGTCAACGACTACTAGAATGGAGTCAAATTCGTTAGATAGGGGCAGATCCGTGATGAAGTCTGCCAAGACATCTACCCAAGGAAGGTTTGGTAATTCCAGGGGTTCAAGCTTGCCAGCCGGTGGCATGTTGCCTGTCTTGGTGCGTTGGCATACATCACATCTAGTGACATATTCCTTTACATAGGTGACCATTCCTGGCCACTCGTAGTGCCTTCTCAGAAGGGCTATGGTTTTGTCTATGCTGGGATGTCCGGCCATGGGGGTGTCGTGGCATTTTGTTACCATGTCTCTTCGGAGATCCTCATCTGGTGGGACAAAGATTCTATTTTTGAGATGGAGGACGGGTCTTTCCCAATCTTCTGTATAGCCCTTCTCATAGAGCTTCTGTACTTCATTCTCTTTAAGAAGGAGCGTCTTTTCTTGGATTCTTTGTAATAACTTATCGCCTTCATCTTGGACCAGAATGGTAGATCTGATCTGCTCTGGTGGTATCATCAAAACCTGCTTGTTGTCGTCTTCGATGCCCTCTGTGTGATCTTCTCTTTGCGATAGGGCATCGGCTTTTCCCATGGTTGCGCCAGCCTTGTGGCACCACACGTGGTTGAATCTAGATAAATATTGGGCCCACCGGGCCTGTCTTTGATTCAAGTCTTGACGGACCATGAACCACTGGAGATTTTGGTGGTCGTTCCAGATCTCGAACTGGTTACATGTTCCTTCTAGATAGTGTCTCCATGTTTCTAGGGCTCTTATCACGCTCAGGAGTTCTTTATCGGCAACAGGGTAGTTGCATTCCTGATCATTCATAGAGTGGGAGTAGAAGGCAACTGGATGCCAAGCATCCTCTTTTTGGATAGATAAGACTGCGCCCGTCGCAAAGTCTGATGCGTTGCTTTCTAAGCGAAATTGATTATCTAAATCAGGGAAGGCTAATACGGGGGCTGTCATGAAAGTTCTTTTGAGCATGTCAAACACTTCTTGTTGCTTTGTGTCCCACATAAAAGGGACGTCTTTCTTTGTTAGGTCATTCAATGGCCTTGCAATAGAGGCATAGTTGGATATGAAATGCCGATAGAAGTTTGCTAGCCCCAAGAAGCTTCGTACTCCTCGGAGATTCTTTGGTTGGGGCCTTTCCAACACTGCTTTTACTTTGGCTTCATCCATGCAAATGCCATCTTTTCCGACCATCATGCCCAGGAACTCTACTTCTGTGGCATGGAACATGCATTTTTCTGGTTTGATGAAGAGGTTGTTCTCTTCGAGGCGAGCTAGCACCTTCTTTACAATAGCCTCGTGTTTGGCTAGCGAGTCGGTTTTTGTAAATATCATTAGATCGTTGATATAGACTACGACGCAGTCGTTCATATCGGCGAAGAGTTCATTCATCATCGCTTGGAAGGTCGCTGGAGAGTTGCATAGCCCGAAGTACATTACTAAGGGTTCGTAAGCGCCTCTGAAGCATACGAAGGCTGCTTTCCATTCGTTGCCTTCTATGATGCATACGTTATTGTATCCCCAGCGAGATCCATCTTGGTAAATAGTTTTGCCCCTTTCAGCATATCTACGAGCTGTCCGATCAGCGGGAGCGGGTAGTTGTTCTTGATCATGTGTTCATTTAGGTAACGGTAATCCTGTACCATCCTTTTTCGGCCATCTTTCTTTGGTACGAAGAACACTGGTGATGTCTGGGGGGACTTTGATGGGCAAATGTAGCCCTTACGTAGCTGGTCATCTATAAAGGCCGAGACTTCCTCTTGTTCTGTGACAGAGAGGGGGATGATCCTCCCTTTCTTAGGTTGGAATGTATCTTTTAGGTCTACGGCATGATCCCAGGGTTTCCTAATCAGCATTCTTTCCGATTCTTCTTTTGAGAAGACTTTTAGCCATTTGTGGTAGGCTTTCGGTACCATCTCCTCTAGGGTTTTCTTTTCGGGTGTAGGCGGGGCGTCTAGCGCCGCTCATACATGGTAGGCTTCCCAGGCTGCTTTTTGTTCATCCGCCTCTTCTTCTTCCGTTATACACACGCATCTAGCGTGCTTTTGTTTTTGGCATGAAGGGGCACTGTGTCATTTCTACGGTTCCTTTTTGCCAATCTATTGTGGGGTTGTGGCGACGGAGCCACGTGTAGCCTAGTACCAACAGGATGTTTCCTAGGGTGGTTACTTCGGCCGTCATTGTTTCCGTATGTCCCTGGAAATCGATCACTATCTCCACTGAGTGTGTGATGTTTCCAGCTGAGTTCTTCGTGCCATCTATGTTGAATATGGGAATTGGTCGTGGGAGTTTCTTTTTTGGTAAGTTGTGTTTTTCTACCCACGCTTGATCTATAAACACTTGGTTTGCGCCACTG
>JBBPST010000566.1:0-11259 GCA_038093715.1 Austroboletus cf. mucosus | reverse complement strand
CAAACCACGTTTGCTTTTATCAAAGTCACGCACATTCAAGTTGTTAACGTCTGCCTCGTCGGCCTTGTGTTATACCTCGCTGGAAGACTCCTTTCGGAGAGGACCGGTTCGCTACTTCCACCTGGACAATGTGGGCGGTGAACGACGAAGAGACGACGAAGATCACTTCCATGTTCTATGACAACGTGATCGAAGAGTCGGGCCGTTTGGATTATACCCGTACTGCGGTCGCGTTGCACAAGACGATGAAGAAGTTGAAAGACGTATCATTTGATCAACGGATCCTCTATGTACATCTCGGAGCCTAAACGAAAACCTATCGACCAGAACGTGGACGCTTTGATTGGGGCTTTGGATCCTCGTCGGACATTTCAACCATGTCCAACTTTCGCTTGTAGGAGGAAAGTGACACAGGATCATCGGGTAGATCCAAATCCATAGGTGATGCAGGTGTGTCTTCAATCCGTAAGTTGATATCGGAGTATCAAGGCACGAAGTCTTTTGCTCTTAGTACCTGTCCGTAGATCATTTTTCCCATGTGTGTACCAGAACGGTTTCCCTCTGTTCCAAATTGCAAGAAGCGCCATCTTCAGTATCGCCAAACAAGTCCTTCCGAATATTCCGCCACAGTGGTGTAGCGTTCGGGGACTCGTCCATAGGTACCAACACAGTTGCAGGTAGGAATTATAGTCGTCCGGATACAATTGATCAATCAGGCTTCAAGTTCGACGTGGGAAAATATATGGCGTCAGCTCATGTGCGACAGTGACAATTTAGACAAAACTTAGAGCAGCGTACCGACAATTACGATAACAAACGACAGTCATGACGAGGACGCAATTGCCATGGTACGCCGTCCAAATCTACCTTGGCAATGTCGAGTGCGGGCGGTGTGTTGGCGCTCCCCCGCCTCAACATCGACGACATGGTGCACCCAAACCGTCCACGAAGAGTTGGCATGGGTGCGGAAGACAAAGACGAGTGACGAAAACGGTGTCAACGGCGAGCTCCTGAGGTATGTATTTCTCTAGTGACATCACCTTCGGGCTGTGGCTGTGTCACTGACGTCCATCCATCTACCTCAAGTTCACGATGTCACAATGACGAAGGCACTGGTAATTCTACGGTTAATTGTACTCAAGATAACGAGTCAAAACAGGGCGCCCACTTCCACATTCCAACAACAACAACGGGATGCAAGGATGCCACGGAATTGCAACAGCAACCAGTCACTCCACCAATTTCGGTTGTCTCTTAACGGGTCCGCTTTCGTATAAGCCCTCCGTTACCAACATGCTGAATGAAAAGGAACGTGTTATGATTGTCTGGCGACGAGAAAGGGGTTGCTTGTAATCACAACATGTGCAGGCGCTCTGTTACGAAATTCTTTTACTTTCTATCTAATCTTATCTCGGTTGATATCGGATGAGAACAGGAAGTCACGGCCCTTGCCGGATGGCCCATTATAGTAGTATAGACACAGCCACTCATCGCTGGACACTATTTAGTCTCGCCTACAAGCACACGGTGAACCCCTAGTTTCGTCTTGTTGTTTTGTAGGTGAGTATAACATTTCCATGTAGTCTACTTTTGTACTCACAGAATATATGTTGTTTCATAGCTGTTTCTGTGCATGCTTGTCATCAACAGTCCTGGTCTACACCTTGCCTGACATTAGATGAAACTCACCTACTTGCCAGCCTGTTTGCTTGTCATCGAGCTCAAGCTCCGACTCTCAAACATGCCCACATTTCCCCCTTCCCCTTTGCCCACTGTTATGTTTGGCCTAGGTAAGGTCAAGAGTAGCCGCAAAAGGTGGTCAAGGGTTCAGGGGAGCTACAGATCCATAAGGACTCTTGTAGGTTCAAAGGGGACGTGGTTCCGTATGGACACTCGACGTCGATCAAGGGCAAGTCAGGGATCCCAGAGGGACTCTCACTGACAGTCAAGGGAGCAGCAGGAGACACCTGCTGGTTCAAGGGAGATCAAAGGAGCACCCACTCAACAGTAGGGTGAGGATTGAGGGACCAAGGACAATCGATGTAAGAGGTAGATTGTGGAGGTCAAAGTTAAGGGATACATCGAGGGTATCTAGGGTTTATATAGAGAGGAAAGCGAGTTAAGAGTAGGTTGGAATGGAGAAGATATGTCAGTGATGGAATGCAATGGAATCGCGAAGAAGCGGACATATTACAGATGATAAGTAAGCATGCATGAGTAAGAAAAGAAAGGGATGTGTCAGCGTCTTGGTAATACAGCTGTAAACAAGTCATACCAAATAGGTAAGCAGAGATGACAAAGCAGTAAGGTGGGAAGAAAAGAGATAGAGGTCCATTAAGTCATAACACCCACCATGCCTGACTTCTCCCCCTTCCATTTCTTTTCACCTCTCTACCTTTGGTTGAGTCTTAGTTCCCAATGGACCCAACATCCATCCCCATTCCTTCCATGCCAGTCCTGTCAGAAATAGCTAATGGTCTGATTGGTAGGTAAGGACATGTACCCATTTTTAAGACAAAGAGGTGGGTGAGTGGACTTGGTACCAGGTATCCTGATAGTCCTGACCACCCTATAGTGTCTGGGTTTGTATGGGGAGCAAATAGGTTCGCCTCAGAGGGACTCTAGATGCAAGGAAATGAGACCAGGGCAAAGTAGTTGGGCGCACCAAAGAACTATTCAGAAGTCCGGAGTTCTGAGCGTCAGTAGCCCAGAAGTCCGGAGTTGTCAGTATAGAGCGTAAGTTCATGAGTAGCAGTAGAGACTGGCGGTTCAGTCTTGTAGACGGTAAAACGGTGGAGGGAGATGGTCCCAGATAGTGATTGTGTGAGCCAAATGGTAGCTGTGATTTCCATATGACAAGTACAAATTTTATAGTTTGAGTATGCCCAGACTTTATGTACCTAATCAATCAGGGAACCACTGAAAATAACTAGGAAAGAAAAAAAGAAAGTGACTGATGAAAGTGAATATGATACAACTCCAAATAAGATGAGAATAAAAAGAAGTAGATGTCAAGCACATCACTTGTCTTAGGAGGATTGGAAGAGGTAATGATTCAAATGACCAGAACTCTCAAGATGGGGATCCACCTTGGAGCTTGGGGGTTTATATATGCATGAGTATTGTATGTACATATTTGTAGACTAGCTACTTATAGATATCATATGATGATAAGGATGAATTACATGATTGGCTGATAAGCCAGAGCATATCCTATTGGTAGATAAGAAAGGCATGAGGCATGACATCATAGATAAGAGATAAGGATTCTAGAGCATATGTCATAGCATGTGACTGGGCACGTGACGGGTCTAGGCATAGATCACATGATAGAGATCATGTGACTTTGAGATGAGGAAAAAGTGTCTAAGTCATAAATGTCAGTGATGCAAACATGTTTCCTAAAGCATAAGGTCGAGAGTTCGAATCATGGTGAAGTTATATGATAAAATATAGTGTTCGTAACAACATTCGTGAAGTCATAGAGTTTGGAGAAATCAAGCTTTTCTATGTACCAACTCTGCAGCAATTTGCTGATATATTCACGAAGAACCTTGGCAGAGACAAATTTCTTACTAGAAGAAAGCCCCTGACACTTTATTCATATTCCCATTTCTAATATGATAGTGAGGAGGAGTATTGAAGATGTAATCCACCAATGATTACATCTGACTACAAAAGTGTTGCAGAACACTAAGTAGCTAGGTTATGATCTTCATTTATTCATAACCATGATTCTAGATAAGGTATAGACTTGTCAAAGACAGTCTAGACTGAACCATTCATTACACTATTCATATTACTCATTACAATGTCATAGATAAGTGTTTTCTCTTCCCAATACTATAAAGACTAGGCAGTCTTTTATATTCTGTTATGAATGCTATATTTTATCATATGACTTCACCATGATTCGAACTCTCGACCTTATGCTTTAGGAAACATGTTTGCATCCTGACATTTATGACTTAGACACTTTTTCCTCGTCTCAAAGTCACGTGACCTCTATTACATGATCTATGCCTAGACCTGTCACATGCCCAGTCATGTGCTATGACATATGCTCTAGAATTCTTATCTCATTACACTTGGCCTGGGTAAGGTCAAGAGTAGCTGCAAAAGGTGGTTGAGGGTTCAAAAGAGCTACAGATCCATGAGAACTCTTATAGGTTCGAAGGGAGGATGTGGTTCCATATGGACACTCAACATCGTTCTAGGATAAGTCAGGGATCCCGGAGGGACTTTCACTGACAGTCAAGAGAGCAGCAGGAGATGCCTGTTGGTTCAAGGGAGATCAAAGGAGCACCCACTCAATAGTAGGGTGAGGACTGAGGGACCAAGGACAATTGATGTAGGAGGTAGATTGCAGAGGTCAAAGTTAAGGGATACATTGAGGGTATCTAGGATTTATATAGAGGGGAACCAAGTTAAGGGTAGGTCAGAATGGAGAAGATATGTCAGTGATGGAATGCAATGGAATCGCGAAAAAGCGGACATATTACGGATAGTAAGTAAGCATACATAAGTAATGCATGAGTAAGAAAAGGGAATGCATCAGCGTCTTGGTAATACAGCTGTATGTGAGTCATACTAAATAGGTAAGCGAAGATGACAAAGCAGGAAGGTGGGAAGAAAAGAAATAGGGGGGCCATTGGGTCATAACATTACCCCCGTTGTACAATTGAATCCTTGATGAAGATCAAGGTGAGCCACATGGGGAGCCAATGATGTTATCCCAGCTGGTGCTATCGATGATCAAGTCATCATAGTCATAATCCTCTACCAGAGGAGGAGTGGATACCCAGGGACGAGAACGATGGTAAACTGTATCACGAGGTTGAATGGGGAGGGGACGGGAGCTGGAACTTGAAGACCTAGAAGAGCGGGAGGACCTATGGGAGATGGGGGACAACGGGGAAGGAGAAACAAGAGGTGTGGGGGAGTGATGACGAGAGGGGCAAGTTCCCTGAGTGTGCCCTGGAGCTGGGTGGTGGCAGTACAGACATTCGTACATGGTACAGTAGACCTGGGTATGTCCGAGGCATCTACAGGCAAAGCAGGACTCATGGTAGCGGGGGTGGTTAGATGCGAGGGTGGTAGTGCCATTATTGCCAGTCCAGTAGTTTTCTGCACATTCCAAGGCAATGACCTCTTCTGGAGTGAGAGGGGAAGAGGAGGCAGAGGGGGTGGTTGTCATGAATGTTGTTGGGAAAGAGAGGTTTAGTTCTCGCATGTACCGCGAGACATCGTCTAGTAAGTCTGTCATCTCGAGTTGGTGCATAAGTTGCACGAGGTCTTCCTCCATAGATCATTGGAGGTTGTGGAAGAGTAGGTTTCATAACGCTTCACTAGCGTAAGGGGGAGAGTTCTGGGCGATCAGGCCCAAGCAGGAGTTGGTGAGGAAGATACAGTAGAGGAGGAGGAATGGGGAGTTCATGTCGGTGTGGGCATCGATAGTAGCAGTGTGGTGACGGTTTTGGAGGGTGTGGATCGTGTCAAGGACTAGACTGTCGGGGAGGGGTTCTGGACGAAGGGGAAGAGCAAGAGGGGGAACATAGGTTGAGGGGGAGAGATATTTCTCATTGTTGGCTGTGGTGTTCCAGCCAGTTTCGATGATGTCGGAAGAGGTATCTTTGACAAGGGGAGTGCGGGTTTGAGCAGGAGAAGAGGCGGGGCCGATGGACATGTTGGAGAGGGATATGCGATTGATCTGAGGGAACACAGAAGGGTGATGTTGTTTATAGTCTTTGAGTACGGACTTTGAATGGGATAAGTTCTTTTCGGGTTCCCAAGAGTCTTCTTCTGCCATATATCCTTTCCATCGGATCAGGAAGGAACGGGAGAATGGAGGTCCGTGATGTCGTAATATTTTCTCAATCTCGTATTCCTCTTCTCTGTTGATAAGGTCAGGTGGAGGAGAAGGAAAGTTCCGGCCATGAATGGGATTTTCGCGATAGGGAGATAAGAGAGAAGTGTGGAAGACTGGGTGGATTTTCCAGGTGTGTGGGAGTCGGAGTTTGTAGGTGATAGGGTGTTACAAACACTCTTTTCTTATGCATTTATTCTTTTACCTTAACTTGATTTGAACTCTAGACTCTCTATATAAGGAAATACTTTCCCATCACAAGACGAATGGACTTGTTGTATGTTCATTTTTCATATCACGTGACCCTTGTCACATGACTTCTCACATGACTCCGTTTACACAATTATGCTTACACATAAGGGCTAGACTCTTATCTCTTATCTATGAGCTCATATGCTTATCACCCAATAGGATATGGTCCAGCTTATCAGCCAATCATGTAATTCATGCCTATCATTGTACGATGTCCCTTTATGGTATTTACACAAACATGTACATACAAGTAGAGTAGTATATAAACCCTTAGGCGGTAGACTGGATCCCCAGTTTACTTGTCCTCGAGTTTCTCCTCATCCTCATCCTCTGAGCCAAGAGTTCTCTAGTTGCAAGGCTATTGGATTTTTGAGTGTTTCATTACAAGTAAACTACCCCTTCGACCGGTACCTTCGTCAAGTACCCCCTCAAAGCCTACGAACAGTCGAAGGCACTGTTGAAGAAGTCTCACCCTCACCACACCCCATCACCTGTCGCAGAAGAACCTACAAGCAGAAGTAAGTCAGGCAACGTGAGTGGCGGACGCACCTAGTCGAGAAACGGCGACAAAGAGTCTCACATACTGACAGTCTGGTGTTGCTTTGTCAGTGAACCAAGCAACAGCGTCGCAGGGAGGGAGGTTCACTGTTACGCTTGGCCTGGGTAAGGTCAAGAGTAGCCGCAAAAGGTGGTCAAGAGTTCAGGGGAGCTATGGATCCGTGAGGACTCTCATAGGTTCGAAGGGAGGACGTGGTTCCATATGGACACTCGACATCGTTCAAGGGCAAGTCAGGGATCCCAGAGGGACTCTCACTGACAGTCAAGGGAGCAACAGGAGACGCCTGTTGGTTCAAGGGAGATCAAGGGAGCACCCACTCAACAGTAGGGTGAGGACTGAGGGATCAAGGACAATCGATGTAGGAAGTAGATTGCGGAGGTCAAAGTTAAGGGATACATCGAGGGTATCTAGGGTTTATATAGAGGGGAACCAAGTTAAGGGTAGGTTGGAATCAAGAAGATATGTCAGCGATAGAATGCGATGGAATCGTGAAGAAGCGGACATATTACAGATGATAAGTAAGCATGCATGAGTAATGCATAAGTGAGGAAGAGAGACATGTCAGCGTCTTGGTAATACAACTGTATGTGAGTCATACTAAATAGGTAAGCGGTGATGACAAAGCAGGAAGGTGGGAAGAAAAGAAATAGGGGTGCGTTAAGTCGTAACATTCGCGACCTACGGAGAGGCCGTCGAAGCTGCATGAGCCATTGCGGAAGTAGAGTCTACGAGAGCAGAGGATGAGTTCACAGAGCAGGACCCCAACGACTCCTTGGTGTCAGAAGCATCCAGGGTCCAATTAGAAAACTTAGTCCCAGTAGGGGAGCTAGATGCTTTCAGGCTAGTCTTTGGAGAGGAGTTAGCAGCGGAGCTTAGGAACGAGATAGCAGTCGAGGAGAGGCCGAGGATGGTTAAGAAGCCCAGGTACAACTACCGGGAACCAGTCCCTTGTCCCTGACGAGTCTATGAGGCGGATCCAGTGAAGCAGCGCCAGGATCGCACAACAGTTAGAAGAGGGCCATACTACGTCAGGCCCTACTTACGTACAAGAGCAGTGCTGAAGATGCCTGCTAGAGGATACCCCACCCTCTCCCCCTTTACGTATCTGGAGTACTAGTCAATATTCCAGAACAATATACTTTATACAAAGCGGCAATTCTAAATCGCTGGTACAATCGCTTGACGCAAGAAGAGTACAAAAGGAAGCTACAGGAACTCTATGATCTGATCTGCGATCTAGATCACCTGTCATACGAAGCAAGGCTTGACGAACTTGCCTTCCTTTTAGCTAATCCTATCCTGCCCAATGTCGACACCCACTCTGGCAAAGGTCGTGGCATTGGTGAATGTGCAAACGGCGCAAATCCAAAATTTACTCAACACAGTGGCGGCACTGCAACAGGAGAAAGCCGTGATGGAGGTCAACCTGCAGGAAGCTGCAGTAAAGTTGGCCAACACCGAGATGCGCATCCAAGAAAACGAGGTGCACACTTGGGAGGCACTCTCACTTGTGGATTTGGGATCCCAAGGTGGAAGGGCAGCCGGAAGTAGCGGAAAAGGATCCAAGGTGGAGATCTTCTTGGACCCCGGGACCTATGATGGGACCCGTGGGAAGTTCGAAGAATGGTGGGTCAAGATTCGATCTTGGCTGGACTCCCACCCAAGGGAATTCACGATGAAGCTGCAGGATGGCACGTTTGCACCAAACAGGCCGAATAGGGCCTATGCAATTTTGTCACGGCTCAAAGGAGTCAAAGGGGCCTATGTAGCCGAAAGGGAGCTACTCCATCTGGCCAATGGAACAAGCATGCTCACCAATTGGGACAATTTGGTGGCAGAAATTGAGGGTCTTTTCTGGCCCCAACTCCAGAAGGACTGGGCGACGCAGCAGATCATGTCATTTAAACAAGGAACTGCGGACATAGACACATTCTTGTCCAAATGGGTCTTGCTATACAAGCAGGCCAAAGTCAGATCTCAATTCAGGATCCATCTTCTCGAGAAGCACATCTTGCAGGAGATAATTAAGAAACTTTACAGGACCAACATGAGGTCCGCCAACCTGGATGTCACCCTGACCAACATCCGGGCCATTGCCAAGGGTCAGGAAAGCTACCGGCTCGCACAAGGTGGTCGGCAAGCTGGGTCTTCGGACTCAAACAAGGATAGGCAGGCAAAGGCTGCCAAAAGGGGCAAGAAGCTGAAGCCAGGCTCGTGCTTCACATGTGGTGAGCAAGGTCACATGATCAAGGATTGCAAGAAGCCCACTTGCAAAGAGTGTGGCTGGAAGGGCAAGCACAAGGAGTCTTGCTCCAAAAAGGGAGAAAGGCAGGCACATGCTGCCAAAAAAGAAGAAGGGGCAACCTCCTGGGAGGAAGCCAAGACCGATGGCGCAAAGGCTGTGGAAAAGGAAGAAGGATCCCTGGCAGATCTAAAAGGAATGACATATGTGGAAATCTGTGCCCATTTCTCCAAGAAGGAAAAAGGGAAGGTGACCTGAGTAATCTAGGAACTCAGGCCGCAAATAGATATTTATGTTTAGAAACATATGCACCTGAGGAACCCACAGAGAGCCAGTCTCAAAGTGGTAAAGGGAAGGAGTTAGCCGAAAGCTCCCACATTAAATTAATCCGAGAAGGATACGAAGTTGTGGACGAAACCCCGATTATTCTAGAATCTGGGGCTAATCCAAAAGAAGGGATTGACATGCGGAGACTCGCTGCAATGAAAACTCTATGCAGACATTCCCTGATGAATTCTTTATTCGCACGGTCAAAGGACTAAGCAACATCATGATGAACCTGTCTATTGGTTCCAATAGGAATAACCTCCATGAGGTCAAGGCCCTGCTAGACAGCGGCATCAACCAGGTCTTCATCAACAAGTCATGGGCAAAGAAGCACGGAATCACGATGAAACCGCTGCCACGCCCTATCCCTGTATTTAACATAGACGGCACCAAGAACTCAGCAGGCAGTATCACACACTCTGCGGAGATAGTGATCGAGTTCCAGGGCCACTGTGAAAAGATGCTGACAGAAGTCACCAACTTGGGAGGGATTCCCCTGGTTGTTGGATACACATGGCTGAAGCGGCACAACCCTGTCATTGACTGGCAGAAAGGCACAGTGGAGATAACAAGATGTCCTCGAAGCTGCACGCTCCTGCAGGACCATGCTATCTGCATCTGTCAAGATACGACAGATGACCCTGACGAACAGGAGGAAGCATGGACTGCTTATCATATTCGGGCTATGCTAGAAGCACTGCCCAAACCCCAAGAGAAAACTCTAGAGGAGTTAGTACCTGAATGCTACCACAAATGGCTAAAGGTCTTCTCAAAGGAAGAATCGGAATGCATGCCGATTAGAAAACCCTGGGATCACGCCATAGATCTCAAAGACATGTTCCAATCCAAGAAGGGAAGAATCATACCTCTGTCTGCGACAGAACAAGACAAAGTAGCTGCGTTCATAGATGACCAGCTCAGAAAAGGCTACATACGGCCATCTAAGTCCCCACAAACATCCCCGGTGTTTTTCGTGCCTAAAAAGGACGGCTGAAAAAGGATGGTTCAGGATTACAGATACCTGAATGAACACACTGTGTGGAACAATTACCTGCTACCGTTGATCGGACAACTAGTGGATAAGTTAAACAGGGCAAAACTATTTACGAAAATGGATCTTAGATGGGAATACAACAACGTTCGCATCAAAGAAGGTGATGAATGGAAGGCAGCCTTCGTTTGCTTCTGAGGAGCATTCAAACCAACAGTGATGTACTTTGGCCTTTGCAACTCCCCCGCCACATTTCAGGTGATGATAAATGAGATATTCACAGACATGAATGAATGTCTCGTCGTCTACATCGACGATCTCATGATATTTACCAAAACGGACTCCCTCACAGAGCACGAGGCCATTGTCAAGAAAGTCTTGGCACGGCTAGAGGAGAATGACCTATTTGTCAAACCAGAAAAATGCATGTTCCACACCACAGAAGTCGAGTTTCTGGGCATGATTGTGGAAAAAGATGGGATTCGGATGGACAAGTCCAAAGTAGAAGCGGTCTTGGCATGGCCCACCCCAAAAAACCTCAGAGGAGTAAGAAGCTTCTTGGGGCTAGCCAACTTCTATCGGCGGTTCATCACCGGCTATGCCATCATCGCTAGGCCGTTGAATGACCTAACAAAAAAGGACCAACCCTTTGAATGGGGTTTGGCACAAGAAGGGGCGTTTGAGACGCTGTGGAGACTGGTGCGCTGCTACACGTATATCCCTTGTTATCACCTCTTTTACTTGATATTCTCTTTTCTTTTATTGACTCTTTACTTATCATTTTGAAAGTTACTGTTTGCTAGTGAAGACCACAATTACACCGGCCTTACCCCGGTCTTGCACCGGACTTGCACCGGACTTGTCCTGGACTTGTTCCGGACATGTCTCGGACTTGCTTATGAAGACCGGGTGGTCTATTATACTCACTTACATTGGTCACTTTCTTTCTTTCTTTCTTCGTTATTTCCAATGGTTCCTTGATTGGTCAGGTACATAGAGTCTGGGCATACTCGGACTATATA
>JBBPST010000564.1:0-11279 GCA_038093715.1 Austroboletus cf. mucosus | reverse complement strand
ATCTTTTATTTTATTTTATTGACTCTTTAGTTATCATTTTGAAAGTTACTGTTTGCTAGTGAAGACCACAATTACACCGGTCTTATCCTAGTCTTACATTGGACTTGCACCAAACTTGTTCCAGACTCATCTCAGACTTACTTATGAGGACCGGGTGGTCTATTATATCCACTTACATTGGTCACTTTCTTTCTTTCTTTCTTCGTTATTTCCAATGGTTCCTTGATTGGTCAGGTACATAGAGTCCAGGCATACTCGGACTATATATTTTGTACTTCTCATATGGAAATAACAGCTACCGTTTGGCTCACACCATCACCGTCTGGGACTGTCTCCCTCCACTGTTTTACTGTCTACAAAACTGTACTGCCAGTCTCTACCGCTACTCATGACCTCACACATTGTACCGACATCTCCGGACTTCCGGACTACCGACGCTCAGAACTCCAGACTTCCAAATAGTCCATTGGTGCACCTCTGACTTTGGCCTGGTCTCATTCCCTTGAATATAGAGTCCCTTTGAGGCGAACCTAATTGCTCCCCACACAAACCAGGACACTATAGGATGGTCAGGACTATCAGGATACCTGGTACCAAGTCCACTCACCCACCTTTCTGTCTTTAAAACAAGATCTCACATTAAGGTAAACTAGCCCAGCTTCAGGACCTCCGAGCCTTGGCTCAACAGGTTGACCACTGGTATTGGGAGTGCAAGGATGAAATCACACACACTTCCAAGAACTCTGGATCTACTCTGGGCCAACAGGGCCAAAACAATAAATCTTTATCCTCCACTTTGAACACTAACAACTTCAATAGTAAGCCTAAGATCGATAACAAGTTCCAGGGCAAATCTCTTTCGACCTCCAGCACCTCCGGGGGTAATAACAATAACAAGAAGGGTAATAATTCCACTCCTAAATCCATTACTTCTAAGCTTGGCAAAGATGGCAAACTCCTTCTGGAGGAATGTCAGCACCAGCTTACGAACAATTTATGTCTCTTCTGTGGACAAGCTAGGCATACCACAAAGGATTGTCCATGCTCAACCTCTAAAGCCTTGAAAGCGAGGGCAGCTACAGCTGAACTGGCCACTGCTCCTGCATTGGGCTCCACCTCCTCCAAGGTGAAAAAATAGTGTGTGACTCCTCTGATGCGCAGCCTGGGAGTCATGTTCATCAGGACTGTGCTCTAAAGGAGTTATATTTGAACATGTTTGCTTTTTCTGATCCTATGTATGTCTTTATGACCTTTGGTTTCTATATCTTTATTTAATATATCTGGAATTCCAACTCTTGTTGACTCCAGTTCTACCTATTGTTTCATAGACTCTGCTTTTGTTTCTCATCACAACATTTCTACATATTTTGTTCCTCCACCTTTTTGACAGCTCTTCTACCTCTTCGATCTGTTCAGCAGTAGACCTCGCCATATGTTTTCCTTTAGGCGTTTTCACCTCTGCTACGTTCTATGTAACCTCACTAGATTCTTCATGCATACTTGTTCTTGGACATAGCTGGCTCACCCACTACAATCTGTTGATTGACTGGGCTATGAGCAGCATCTCACTCTGGACTTCACAAGCAGGAATGCTAGTTCCAACATCAAATCCTCCATCTCCAGAAGCAACCTCCATTCCCCTTCCTTCATCTCTCAACACTCACCCTCCAGCTCCTCACAGTCTAGCCAACCATGCTCCGGAGAAACAGGATTTGCCCACATGTGTCCCAGGACTTCCATGCCCTACCATATCCTTTGTCAATGCAGTCACTTTCAAGCACACTTGCAAGTTGGAAGGTTCCATGGAGTTCTCTCTCTCTCTTTTTGTGCTCACTCTGCTCACTCTGCTGTCATCTCCAATGCACCTCCAGATGAAACTATTGATCTCTCTGAAGTACCTCTGGAGTACCACGAGTTTGTGGATATCTTCGGCAAGAAAATGGCTGATACACTTCTGCCTCATCACCCTTATGATCTGAAGATTGAGCTTGAGAAAGGCGCTACACCTCCGATCAGCAGGCTCTACTTGCTCTCTACTACTGAACAGGAGGCCCTCTAGGGTTTCTTTGATGAGTACCTCACAAACAAGTTCATCTGTCACTCTTTATCTCCTCATACTGCTCCCATTCTATTCTTCAAGAAGAAAAATGGCTCTCTCCACCTATGTGTTGATTTCTGAGGTCTCAATGAGATCATGAAAAAGGACCAATACCCTCTTCCCCGCACCTCTGACCTTCTCGATGCTCTGAGCAGAGCTAAGATCCTCACTAAGCTTGACCTTTGGCATGCCTACCACCTGGTCCATATTGCTGAAGGTGACAAGTGGAAGACCTCATTCTGAATCTGTTATGGCTCATTCAAGTGGCTGGTCATGCCCTTCAGTCTCATTAATGCTCCTGCAGCATTCCAGAGGTTCGTAAATGATGCAACTCCAAATATGATAAAATAAGGAAGTAGCTTTGCAAGCTGGAAGAGCTTGTTGTAGGAGGATTGGACTCGAGGTTCGATCCAAATGACCAAGACTCTTAAGATGGGGATTCCACCTTAGAGCTTGGGGTTTATATATTCGTCTACTCTATGTATACATGTTTGGTATAAATACATAAAGGGAAATCATACGATGATAAGAATGAATAACATATTGGCTGATAAACTGGAACATATCCTATTGGTGGATAAAAAAGTCATAAGGCATGACGTCATAGATAAGAGATAAGGAGTCTAGATTATACGTCATAGCATATGACTGGTCATGTGACGAGTCTAGGCATAGATCATGTGATGGAAGTCACGTGATTTGAAAATGAGAAAATGTCTAAGTCATAAATGTCAGTGATGAGAACATATTTCCTAATGCATGGGGTTGAGAGTTCAAATCAAGTGAAAAGCATATGATAAAATATAGCGTTCATAACAGTAAATAGTATTTTTGGGGATCTCCTCAACGTCTGTGTTGTGGTCTATCTTGACAACATCATCATCTACTCCTCTAATGTCACCTCTCACTGGAAACACGTTAAGGAAGTCCTCCGGTGCCTCCACGCTCATGGACTCTTCCTCAAACTGGAGAAGTGTGAATTCCATTTGGAGATAGTCGAATACCTCAGATACATCCTCTCTCTGTCCAGACTTACCATGGCCCATGACAAAATCAAATGGTACTCGACTGGCCTGAACCCTGGAAGGTCAAGGACATTCAGGCATTCCTTGGCTTTGCCAACTTTTATCACAGGTTCATTCAGAACTACTCTTTCATTGTGGTTCCACTTACCCATCTCACTCGGAAGGGAGTTCTCCAACAAATGTTGACAATCCTTCTGTTGTTTTAAGAAAGCTTTCACCTCTGCCCCTATCCTGGTATACTGGACTCCCAGTGCTCTGATCACCATGGAGACCAATGCTTCGGACTACACTATTGCCGGTATCCTTTCCATCACCAGCTCCGATAATGAGATCCACCCTGTTGCATTCTACTCTCAGACTTTTCACAGCATAGAGTTAAACTATGACATGCATATTAAGAAGCTTCTGGCAATTCATGAAGCATTTGTTTCTTGGTGGCACTATCTCAAAGGTTCTCTGACCCCTATAGACGTGGTAACAGATCACAAAAACCTAGAGTACTTCTCCACTACAAAACTCCTGACCCACCACCAGGCATGTTGGTCAGAGTTCCTTAATTAGTTCAACCTCACTGTCCGGTATCACCCCAGAAAGCTCAGAGCTAAGCCAGATGCATTGACTAGATACTGGGATGTCTACCCCAAAAAGGGGAATAGGGACTACACTCAGGTCAACCCAGATAATTATAAGCCCATATTCACTCAGGAACAGCTCGCTTCGTCCTTGCGTGCGACTTATCTACAGTTCCCTCTACTCTGGGCTGCAATCTTCACTCCAACATCCTCTTCGCTCTTTCCAGCGATCCTATCACTATCCCACTCATCTCCTCTCCTCCAGACAACAATCCACATTGGATACTCAGTCCTAATGGTCTTGTACTAAGGGACAAGTGTATCTACATTCTGGACTCCAACAACCTCTATCTCCATATTCTCCGGACCTTTCATGATCATCCCACAGCTGGACATTATGGACAGAATTGTACTCTTGAACTCATCCAACAAGAGTATACTTGGCCTGGTATCTGGACCTACGTCAAAGACTACATCAGCTCTTGTACAACTTGCACCCAGTCCAAAACCCCTTATTACCATCCATTTGGCCTCTTGAAACAGCTCCCAGTTCTGGAGAAGCCGTGGAATTGCATCTCCATGAATTTCATTAAGCAACTTCCTCCGTCCTCAGACTTTATGGCTATCCTTGTAGTTGTCAACCACCTCTCTAAACAGGTAATCTTCATCCCTACTCATAATACCATCACCTCTGTGGAACTTGCCAAGTTATTCCTGATGCATGTGTTCCCAAAGCACGGAGTTTCCAGCCACATTACCTTCAATCAGGGCTCTGAGTTTGTTATGCTTTTGATTATTGCGCGTAACTTAGGATGGAACACGTAGTGTGTAGTCCTTCCTGATAGCTATAGAGTGTCCTCTGTGGCGACACTAAGTCCAATAGATGTAGGGGTCTCAAACAAGAGGCAGCGCACTCAGGTTTGAATGCAGGCACTACATGAATTGTGTGGATCTAGCTGGGGAGTGTTGTACATGGCACTAGGATATATATATGAAGTACTAAGGCAGTGGTCATAGGAATACTTGCCCCAAGAGAGAGATAGGCTGTGGAGAGCAGTGTCCATCAGAAAGGCAATACTGCACAGATCTAGCTGCGCAATGATGATCAAAGAACCTATACATAGGGGGGGGCAGTTCAACTGCAGACTGATGATCAAGGAAGCAATGAAGGGAATTGATCATCAGTAGGAGGCAGTAAAGGAATAGATAGAATCATCCTCAAAGGAGGCAAAGACCATAGATGAAAGAGAAAGATAGTCCGATGAACGCAGAGAGGTGGAATTTGTAACAGACTATGCAACTCTCCTGCCACTTTCCAGGCCTTCATGGACGACGCCTTTGGAGATTATATCGCTGAGGGATGGCTCATAGTTTATATGGATGATCTGGCAATACATTCTGCCGATCCTATGGTCCACATGGAACAAACTCTTAAAGTCCTGCAATGACTCAGAGAACTCAGACTTTCAGCCAAGATAGAGAAATGCTCCTTTGATCAACCCTGCATGAACTACCTAGGACTGGTGGTATGACCTGGAGAAATAGCAATGGACCCAACTAAACTCTCTGCAATAAAAGAATGGATTAGTCCAGGGAATGTCAAACAAGTCCGATCCTTCCTGGGCTTTTGCAACTTCTACTAAAGATTCATCCCCAACTTCTCCCAGAAAGTACAACCAATGGTAGAACTCACCAAGAAGAAAGAACCATGGTTATGGACAAGGAGAAGGCAGTGAGCCTTCGATGAAATGAAAGAAATCTTCTCTATCCAACCAGTACTTAAACTCCCTGACCCAACAAAACAGTACTTCGTAATGACCGATGCATCACTCACTGCAACTGGGGGAGTATTAATGCAAAAAGACACAAATGGAGATCTTCACCCGTGCTCCTACCGATCCTCCACCCTCTCTGAAACCGAGCGAAACTACGATATCTATGACCGAGAATTACTGGCAGTAGTTTTCGCCCTGGAAGACTGGAGACATCACCTCCTTGGAGCAACCCACCCGGTCGAGATCCTCACAGATCATAAAAACCTTACCTACTTCCACACCCCCAGGAAACTAAGCAGGAGACATGCCTGCTGGCAGATGTTTTTACAAGATTTTGATCTCACATTTACCCACGTCCCTGGAACACAAATGAGACCAGCCAACGCCCTATCCAGAAAAGAGGAGGTAGACACCACAGAAGACAACAACTTGGTAACCCTTCTCTCAGATGATCTGTTCGTGCGATCACTCGATGTAGCTCTAAAGGAGAAGATAGACCAATCAACTGCAACTGACCCCTTTGTGCTGATGGCACTGAAAGGAATGTACCAAATGAAATCCCTCTTCCACATTCGCTACTCTCAGATTGGGCCTATGTTGAAGGGAATCTGTACTTTAAAGGACAACTCTACATCCCGGAGGAGGCACGACACTCATTGGTTTCATCCATACACTCCTCCCATGCAGGAGGACATGCTGGACAGTTTCGCACACTCTCCCTCCTAGAGAAAGACTACTGGTGGCCAGGAATGGCTACCTTTGTCCACAGATATATCTCTGGCTGCACCATCTGCCAAGCCAACAAGGTTAACACACACCCCACAACACTGCCACCTATGCCCATCACATTAAATTGCATCCGACCATTCCAGCAGATCTCCATGGATCTCATCACTGGACTGCCCCCATCTCAGGGATTTGATTCCATCATGGTCATGGTCGACCATGGGCTTACAAAGGGGGTAATCTTCTGTCTTTGTAGCAAGGATATCACTGCGCAAGGAGTTGCCAAGCTATTTTACACCTGTGTTTTTCCACATTTTGGCCTACATGACAAATGCATCTTGGACAGGGGCCCCCAATTTGCCTCCATCTTTGCAAAAGAACTGGCAAAACTACTGCAATATGATCTGGCACTGTCATCTGCATACCACCCTCAAACAGATGGAGAAACCGAACGAGTAAACTAGGAACTAGAAATGTACCTAAGGCTCTTCTGCTCCCAAGACAACCATAAATGGGCAGAACTCCTTCCAATGGCAGAATTCCATCACAACTCGGCAGTGCACTCCTCCACCAAACAGTCACCATTTAAACTGATGATGGGCTATGAACCGAGAGCTTATCCCAAGATTGGCAAAACCTTTGTACCGGCACTAGAGGAAAGAATGACTCAATTAGAGAAAGCTAGAGACAAAGCCTTAGCAGCACATGAAAGAAGCAGAACAATAATGGCAAATCGACATCACAAACCCTTCACACCTTGGAAAGTAGGAGACAAAGTATGGCTAGAAGGGACAAACTTACCCACCAGTTACCTATCAAAGAAGCTCACCCCTAAACGAGAAGGACCATTCGAGATCTCCCAGGTACTCTCCAAGGTGTCCTACCGACTCAGACTCCCCCCAACTTGGAAAATTCATGATGTCTTCCATGCATCCCTGCTATCCTTGTTCAAGGAAACTGTGGAACATGGGAAGAACTATTTACAACCTCCACTGGAACTGATTGATGGAGAACAGGAATGGGAAGTAGAAAGAATCATCACACATCAGGGATCAGCAAACAGAAGGCAGTATTGGATCCAATAAAAAGGCTATGGAAGCAGCGATGACATGTGGGAAACAACTAGGAACCTGCAGAATGCCCTGCCCCTACTCTGAGCATATAAAAGATCCAATGAAAAGGCTATGGAAGCAGCAATGACATATGGGAAACAACTAGGAACCTGCAGAATGCCCTGCCCCTACTCTGAGCATATAAAATCAGCAGGAAACTTACCTAGAAACTCATCACCCAACACATGTCTTCCCCTACCAATGCCTTCTCTTCAAAACCAAACGAATCAATTAGAAACTTTGACCTCTTTGCCACAGAATTCATATCCCAACAGACTGAATCTATTACCTCCCTACCCTCTCTCCCAATTCGTTCCGGTCCCTGGCTTCCCCAGTTGCTTCCTATATATGCCCACCATCTCCCAGTCACCCATAGAAACACCCTCTTTGTCACCATCCTCGAGTGTCCCACTCTATACACCAGACTCATTGAACTTCCCCCATTCTTGAAAGGAGACTCTTTCCCCTCACTTCTCCAACTCTATCAGAAACAATCCCTCACCCTCGCCTATAACAAAGAAAGAGCCCGCTGTGGAGACCGGTGCGCTGCTACAGGTATATCCCTTTTACTTGATCTTCTCTTTTCTTTTATTGACTCTTTACTTATCATTTTGAAAGTTACTGTTTGCTAGTGAAGACCACGATTGCACCGGACTTGCACCGGACTTGTTCCGGACTGGTCTCGGACTTACTTATGAAGACCAGGTGGTCTATTATATCCACTTACATTGGTCACTTTCTTTCTTTCTTTCTTCATTATTTCCAATGGTTCCTTGATTGGTCAGGTACATAGAGTCTGGGCATACTCAGACTATATATTTTGTACTTCTCATATGGAAATAACAGCTACCGTTTGGCTCACACCGTCACCGTCTGGGACCATCTCCCTCCACTGTTTTACCGTCAACAAGACTGTACCGCCAGTCTCTACTGCTACTTATGACCTCACACATTATACTGACATCTCCAGACTTCCGGACTACCAATGCTCAGAACTCTGGACTTCTGAATAGTCCATTGGTGCACCTCCAACTTTGGCCTGGTCTCATCCCCTTGAATAGAGAGTTCCTCTGGGGCGAATCTAATCGCTCCCCACACAAACCCAGACACTAAAGGGGGTGGTCAGGACTATCAGGATACCTGGTACCAAGTCCACTCACCCACCTTTCTGTCTTCAAAACTGGAGCCCACCGCGAGGGACTCCAACAAGGGTTCCAAACGAAGTCTTTGGCCAACACCTCACCGCCTTGAAATCGAAAATTTACTTGCAGAGTTTCGGAATCTTGACATCTCCAACAGCTCCGATCTCCTAATACCAGTATCCCCTCACAACGCATGACACAACCATCCCAGCCTCCTTGAGATCTCCTCTTTTGGTGATTTCCTGCCATCAGAAGAAGACCCGAATACAAATGCCAAAGAAGCTCTTCATTCCGATTGGCTGGTATCCCCTGCATCTCATCTCAGTTCCTTGCTTCTGTTGATCGACACACAGCCACCGGAGCTTATTAGTGCCATCAATGTCATGGAACTGAGCTTCAGAAGGCTGATCCCTGGTGCATTCATACATTCCACCCCTGGAGTTACTAGGGAAGGGAGGAACTGCTCTCAGACTCCACAGGAAGGATCCCAATCATCGGGGGAGGAACCATCTTCAGCGGGATCCCCATCTCTCTCATTCCTTCTTCACCCATCACCTACCATTGAATGCTTTCAGGTTTTGAGAAGTCTGGACCAGTCCTCCTTCATCGACACCAATCCCGACCGGACTTCTATCACCCCATCTGCACCATCGCCACTTTCACCAAATAACACTCAGCATCACACTCCATCTCTGCCCCCACCAAAGCTACCTACACCTATGGCCAACCCAGTCCAGATGCCGCTCCAGGGTACTCAGAATGCCCCGAAATTTGATGGAAAAACTCCATCCTTGCTCCCCAGATTCCTTGAAGATGTTAAAGAGCTCGGCACTGCTGCTGGCATTACCGATACCCAGATGATTTGGGCTTCCATTCGGTATGCAGACCTTGAAGAGTCCGAAGTATGGGAGCTTCTAAATGAAGCTACAGCTGCTCCGGCGAGCTGGGATGAGTTCACCAAGGCTATCATGGAGCTCTACCCTGGTTGCAAAGGGACTAACTGATACTGTTGCGCTGACATCCAGTACCTAGTCCAGGAGTACCAAGCTAAGCCAATGCGTACCCTGGAAGACCTTGGGGAATATCAGCACAAGTTCCAAAAGGTTTCTAAGCCCTTGTTAATCAACAAGAAGCTCTCGGACCTCGACTGCGATGCACTATTCATGACCGGACTTCCATCAGACTTGTCCAATACAGTCCAGCAACATTTGTTAATCACTAAAACCACTCATCACCCTGCAGATCCGTATCCTATGAAGGATATAGTGGACGCCGCTACCTTCCTCCTCACCGGATCTGCACTCCGGCCCCTGACTACTACGGGTGTTGCCCAGACGCCTATTCCCTACTATCCGACCTGGGCATCACCAATGCCAGCTATTCAGGTCTCACAACCTGTCTCAGCCCCTGTGACGAGCAGCACTCCTGTCATCAAGCAGCTTCTAGACCAAGGAAGTGTGCATTTTGTGGTGACTTGTCTCACTTCATGAATAGCTGTCCCCATATCGACGGGTACCTCCAATTGAGGAAGGCATCCCAAGGCACTGATGGGCGACTGTATCTTCCTGATGGGAAGCGCATTCCATGCATCCCCAGGACCCGTTGTCTAAAGGATTGCCTAGACCGAGTAGCTTTGCAGACCACTCAAGCTGCAACTCCGATGATTACTGCGGGCATAGTTTCTCTCTCTTATCCGGATACTGATGCCATCATAGATATTGAGCCTTTGGTCTTAACTCCAGAGGCAGAATCGTGGGATGATACCGATGATGATGGGAGTCCGGACATGAATCATCCGGACTTCTGGTCTTATATATCGCATGCATGGGCTAACTTCCAGGTGGACCGAGCCAAGGAAAAAGGGAAATGAGTCCAGTTTGATGGCATTGACGTGCCGTCTCGCAAATCCGGGCGACCCGGAAATCGGTCTTCTGCTGTGGAAGAGATCATCACTCCTGAGATTGCAGCAACTCGGACTTCAACACCATTACCAGCAAGACCAATGACACCGGCCCCTTCAGCATTAAAGATTCCACCATCAACTCCGTCTACATCAGCATCCAATACCAACCCGGCCTATCTGGCCACGACTCCTCCAACCGGTCAGTTTCGCTACACCTTCCCACTGGAGGACGACATGGCACCAAAGAAGATTCTGGACCGAGTTCTGGAGACTACTGTTCCGATTCCTTTCAGGGAATTGATTTCAGTAGCTCCGGAAGTCCGGAAACAGTTTCGGGACTTATCAATAACAAAGTGTATCCCAGTGGTGACCAATGTTGTACAGGTAAATGAGCTCTCAGGAAGAGATCCCGATGCTGTTGCTCGTCAATTTGGCGATAGCATACACCGAAATAATGAAGGTCTCATTGTTGCTCATCATAGTATTCCCCTCAGGTCGCTCAATGCGAAAGTCCTGGGGACTCCGGTATCTATCACCAGTGTGCTGGACTCGGGATCGGAAATCATTGCCATGCCCAAACAGGTATGGGAGACTCTAAGACTTCTGGTCCAGTCTGACCATGTTATGACCATGTCGAATGCAAATACCAGCACTGAGTCGACCATAGGAGTCATTGAAAATCTCCTTCTTGACTTTGGTGCTGGTGAGGTATGTTTACAAGTGCAGGTTATTTCCCGAGCCAACTTTGACCTGCTCTTGGGTCGACCATTTCATTGTCTCATGAGTGCTACTACTGATAACTTCCCCGATGGTTCGCAGAATATCACGCTCCGAGACCCGAATACTGGGAAGGAGTACAAGTTGCCTACACAGACCTGGACTCAAGGATGTCCCCGGTGTAGGCGCAAGTTACCTTGTGCCAACCA
>JBBPST010000562.1:0-11297 GCA_038093715.1 Austroboletus cf. mucosus | reverse complement strand
ATATAAACCCTCGGGACGCTAGACTGGATCCCCAGTTTAGTTGTCCTCGAGTTTTCCCCTCATCCCACTACCCTCTGAGCCAAGAGTCCTCTAGTCGCAAGGCTATTGGGTTTTTGAGTGTTTCATTCACCACATGCAAAGCACAAGCCCGGCTTCAGCTTCTCTCCTTTGGTGGCCTTTGCCTGCCTATCCTTGTTTGAGCCTGAAGACTCTGCATTCCGGCTGCCCTGTGCGAGCTGGTAGCTTTCCTAACCCTTGGCAATAGCCCAGATGTTGGTCAGGGTGACATCCAGGTTGGCAGACCTCATGTTGGTCCTATAGAGTTCCTTGATTATCTCCTGCGAGATGTGCTTCTCGAGGAGATGGATCCCAAACTGAGATCCGACTTTGGCCTACTCGTATAGCAAGACCCATTTGGACAAGAACGTGTCTATGTCCACAGTTCCTTGTTTAAATGACGTGATCTGCTGCGTCGCCCAGTCCTTCTGAAGTTGGGGCCGGAAAAGACCCTCAATTTCCGCCACCAGATTATCCCAATCGGTGAGCGAGCTTGTTCCGTTGGCCAGACGGAGTAGCTCCCTTTCAGCTACATAGGCCCCTTTGACTCCTTTGAGCCATGACAAAATGGCATAGGCCCTATTCGGCCCGTTTGGTGCGAAGGTGCCGTCCGGCAGCTTCCTCGTGAATTCCCTTGGGTGGGAGTCCAGCCAAGATCGGATCTTAACCCACCATTCTTCGAACTTCCCACGGGTCCCATCATAGGTCCCAGGGTCCAAGATGATCTCCACCTTGGAGTCTCCTCCGCTACTTCCAGCCACTCTTCCACCTTGGAAATCCCAATCCACAAGTGAAAGTGCCTCCCGAGTGCGCACCTCGTTCTCCTGGGCACGTGTCTCAGTGTCGGCCAACTTTGTCACAGCTTCCTGCAGGTTGACCTCCATCACGGCTTTTTCTTGTTGCAGTGCTGCCACTGCATTGAGTAAATTTTGAATTTGCGCCGTCTGCACATTCACCAATGCCACGACTTCTGCCAGAGTGGATGTCGACATGGGGAGGGATGGGATTAGCTAAAAGAAAGGCGAGTTTGTCAAGCCTTGCTTCATACGACAGGTGATCTAGATCACAGATCAGATTGTATAGTTCCTGTAGCTTCCTTTCACACTCTTCTCACGTCAAGCGATTGTACCAGCGGTTAAAAATAGCCGCTTTATATAAAGTATATTCTTCTGGAATTTTGACTAGTATTCCAGGTATGTAAAGGGGGAGAGGGTGGGGTAGCCTTTAACAGGCATCTTCAGCACTGCTCTTGGTCATAGGTAAGACCTAATGTAATAGGGGCCTCATCTCAGGTATGCTCTATCTGCACGTAACTTTGCTGGATTCACCTTGTAGACCCTTCTAGGTCGCAGTATCGGCTCCTGGTAATTGTACTGGGGCTTCTTAACCGTCCTTGGTCTCCTTATCTCGTCTTTGACCTCCTCTCCCAACTCTTCTCCAAACAGAAGCCTAAAAGCGTCTAGCTCCCCTACTGGGACTAGGTCTTCTAATTGGACCCTGGATATTATCAAAGAGTCGTTGGAGTCTTCTTCAATGAAATTGTCCTCTGCTCTTGTCAATCCTACTTTTGCGATGGCATGCGCAGCTTCTGTGGCCTCTCCGTAGATTGCAAATCTCCCACCCTGCATCACTGTTGCTTGGTCCACTGATGGGGCAACACCAGACTGTCAGTATGTAAGACCTCTTCGCCTTCGTCCTCAACTAGGTGCGACCGCTACTCCTATCGACCGACTCACTTCTGCTTGTGAATCCTTCTTCGATGGGTACTGGGGTTAGGTGAGGGTGAGTCTTCTTCAACAGCTCCTTCGGCTGACTAGGCTTTGATGGGGTACTGGACGGGGTACCGGTCAAAGAGGTAGTTTACTTGTAATGAAACACTCAAAAACCCAATAGCCTTGCGACTAGAGGACTCTTGGCTCAGAGGGTAGTGGGATGAGGAAAGAACTCGAGAACAAGTAAACTGGGGATCCAGTCTACCGCCTGAGGGTTTATATACTACTACTACTGTATGTACATGTTTGTGTAAATACCATAATGGGATATCGTACTGTTACGAACGCTATACTTTATTGTATGCTTTTACCCTGATTCGAACTCTCGACCTTATGCTTTAAGAAATATGTTCTCACCACTGACAATTATGACTTAGACATTTTCTCGTTTCCAAGTCACGTGACTTCCACCATGTGACCCATGCCTAGACCCGTCACGAGACCAGTCACGTGCCATGATGTATGCTCTAGACTTCTTATCTCTTATCTATGATGTCATACCTCATGCCTTTCTTATCTACCAATAGGATATGCTCCGGCTTATCAGCCAATCATGTAATTCATTCTTATCATCGTACAATACCCTAGAGTAGCTAGTCTACAAACATGTACATACAATACTCATGCATATATAAAGCCCCAGGCTCCAAGGTGGATCCCCACTTTGAGAGTTCTGGTCATTTGAATCATTACCTCTTCCAATCCCCATAAAGACAAGCGATGTGCTTGACCATCTACTTCTCTTTATTCTCTTTATTTGGAGTTGTATCACGTACGATGATAGGCATGAATTACATGATTGGTCAATAGCATGGATCATATCCTATTGGGTGATAAGCATATGATGTTATAGATAAGCAATAAGGGTCTAGCCCTCATGTGTAAGCATAATTGTGTAAACGGAGTCATGTGAGAAGTCACGTGACAAGGGTCATGTGATATGGAAAGTGAACATACGACAAGTCCATTCATCTTGTGGTGGGAAGGTATTCCCTTAAATAGAAAGTCTAGAGTTCGAATCAAGTTAAGGTAAAAGAATAGAAGCATAGGAAAAGAGTGTTTGTAACATGAACCAGATGACATGGTCATTGATTGGCTTGCTGCCGATCCAATCAACCTCTCATCAGATGAAGAAGATTACTTCAGCGATCGAGGATACATCAAGACGATCGAAGAAAGTCTGAATCAATTACCCCAGTACTTATGGGTAAAAGTCATGGAAATTCTCGATGAATACGATGCCGTGATATACGAAGAAGATGTTCACTCAATTGATTGGACTCAAGTCACTCACACCGCTCTTGTTGAAGCACATCGAGTAGTCCATATGTGGAGTCTGGATGCATTTGTCAAGGACGATAAATCTTAAAAAGGGGGTAATGTTAGGATTTTCAAATCCAGACTAACCTAGACACATTCCTACATCATTGATGATGTCATAGATACATCATAAGCAGAGTCATAGACACATCATAGTAGCTTACACATACATGGTCCGTGCACGAACTCTAGTAGTATATATAGTTAGCTCTCATGTACATATTCTCTAGTTTCGAGATTATCCGATATTAGCCCTAGTTGGCTTTCTCTTAGCTTTGTCGTTCATTTGACTTCGTTCGACTTCTCTCTGAGCTCCTCAATAATCCTCGGAACTGCTCAATCTCTCGATTATCAAGCGTACTCTTGCATATAGGGTATAGGGGTTGTCCTGAGTCCTAACAGATTTGAATAAAGAAACTCACCGTAGCAGGGTGTCGTTGATCGTTGGCCGTGGCTGCAAGCTGGAACTATAAGTTATTGGATTAGATTCGTCAACTGTGGCAACATGCGGTCTCGGGACCGGATGAGGCGAGGCGAGGCGAAGCGAATAGAGATACTCACCATAGCGCAGGGGGCATTGTCAATCGTCGGCCGTGATTCGAGGCCCGATAAAGGTCCCACACGTGATGTTGAGAGGTCGGGTTCAGTGTTCGTGTTCGTGTGGCAGTGCAGGTTCGTGTTCATGTTCATGTCCATGTTCATGCTCGTGATTGTGTGGTGGTCCATGTGAGCTAGGAATGAGTGAAAATAAAGGGGAAAGTGAGAGAAAAACAAACCTGGACCTGTTGGATAGAAACAAACGCGCGGTAAGCTGTTTTTTCATATGTCTTGGGTCATATTCATGCCAATGGATGCGGCGTCATGTTTGCGTGCTCACAGACAATAAATACGTATTGTGAATGAGTAAAATCAAGTGAGAAAAGCGAGAAAAAAACAAACCTGGGCCTGCTGCGTGCAAAAAAACGCAGTAGGCCATTTGTCCATATAGTTTGGGTTGTATTCATGCTGCCAGATGCGGCGTCGTGTTTGCGTGCTTACGGATGATGATACTGCGATGGGAATGAGTGGAAACAAGTGAGAAAAGTGAGACAAAACATACCTGGGCCTACCGCGTGCAAAAATATATGCTGTAGGCCGTATTTGCATGCCTTTGGGGGCATATTCATGCGGCGTCGTGTTTGCGCGCTCGCAGATGTTGAATATGCAATGGGTATGAGTGGAAACGAGTGAGAAAAGCGAGACAAAACACACCTGGGCCTACCGCGTGCAAAAAACACACACTGTAGGCCATATTTTCATGCATTTTCAGACATATTCATCCGGCGTCGTGTTTCCGCACTTACAGATGATGAGACTGCGATGGGAATGACTGAAAACGAGCGAGAAAACACACCTGGGCTTATTGTGCACCAAAAAACATGCAATAGGCCATTATTTCACGCATTTTGGGTCATATTCATGCCGGCTAATGTGGCGTCGTGTTTGCGCACTCACAGAAACTGAGTCCGCAATGGGAATGGGTGAAAACAAGAGAAAAAAGTGAGAAAAAAAACAAACCTGGGCCTACCGCGCACTAAAAACACGTGGTAGGCCATTTTTTCATGCTTTTTGCCTCATATTCATGCCGGCTGATGCGGCGTGGTGTTTGTACACTCACAGATGATCAGTCTGCGATGGGAATGAGTGAAAACGAGTGAAAAAAACAAACCTGGGCCTACCGCGTGCAAAATAAACACGCAGTAGGCCATTTTTTCATGCTTTTTGCCGCATATTTGTGCCGGCAGATGCGGCATGGTGTTTGCACACTCACGGATGACAAGTCTGCACTGAGAATGAGTGAAATTCAGTATTAAAAAATGAGTAGAAAAAAAAAATCTTATTTCATTGCAAGCAAAGACCAGTGTGCTAATACAATTTGGCCGTCTAGGACGCCCGTCACATTGCATATTGAGCGTGAGAACTTTGTCATGAGATCGTGGGAAACCCAATGTGTACTGTGGGGCGGGCGTCCTGGACGCCCATTATAAGGCACATTCATTGAGCGTGAGAAATATGTCATGAGATCGTGGGAAAATAAATCTGTGCTGTGAGGCGGGCATCCTGGACGCCCGTCACATTGCACATTGAGCATGAGACGTTTTTCATGATATCGTGGGAAAACCAGTGTGTACTGTGTGGTGGGCGTCCGGGACGCCCATCACATTGCACATTGAGCATAAGAAATTTGTAATATATCGTGGGAAAAGCAAAGTGTGCTGTGAGGCGGGCGTCCAGGACGCCTATCACAATGCACATTGAACAAAAGAAATTCTAATGACATTATAGGAAACAAAAAATGTGTTGTAAATTTGTAATATATCGTGGGAAAAGCAAGGTATGTTGTGAGGTGGGCGTCCAGGACGCCCACTACATTGCACATTCAACATAAAAATTATAATGACATTATAGAAAACAAAAGATATGTTATTTATATATGCTATATACTCTTTTCAGGTTCATTAGAGAATATTCGCACTAATGTAGTAATACATATTATACATAGTACCATCAATGACACAATTCAAATGAATATATATATATTATAATAAAATACAAATAGGGGAATTGCCTTATTGGTAACCCTAATATCCATATTGGGAACCCTATTATTCCCTAGGGGATGAAAAAACAAGCTCATAACCTTACGATCACATGTTTTCTCGTGAAAAACTTGATGGAGTCCTTAAAGAGTGCTGGGTCCTCGAGGAATGGCCCGATGATATCACAATCAATGAAAAGTTAAATATCCGCCGACTTGCATCTGTTTCCAAGGAAGACGAACACGTCATGGGGGGCGCTGATGCGTATCGGATCTTTTCTCAATGCGAGAAGCCAACACTTGGTGTCGACTGGGACTCATCGAAGCACCTTCCAGGTATACCCATCATAACAGAGTGGAAAATAGCGAACCACATGATGCCCAAAGATCCTCTTCTTCATGATGCTGACGAGTGGGCTACAATGGATTCATACATTTCACTGCCGGACACGACGGGGAACATAGCGAAAAGATTCCGGATGATGGCGGACTCTGAGTCGAAGGACTTACGATATGAACCACGCAAGCGCATCTACGTTTTGTCTCGTACTCACGGCATTCCGATTCATTATTTTTCATGTCGCCGGGAGTTCTTGAACGCCTTCATGGAAGTCGTCATGGGTGAGTCAACGTCATTTCGACAATGTTAAGGTGTCAGTGATATCTGAACACAGGTCACTACAATGGAGTGCGCAAGGGCATTCTCCATTGCGATGTCAGTGTGGATAACGTGTGGATCCGGATCACCTCGCGCGACGCTGAGAAGGCCATCCCTGACGCGCAGGCCCCTATGCGAGCGGGTATGTTAGGTGATTGGGGCTCTGGGATGGACTTGCTGGAGAGCAATTGTGAGCTCAAGTTGGGAGCCATTACCGTAAGATGTCCTTGATCGTTATGCTCTCGCTCGTTCATATTTTCTCACTCAGGGTACATTGCCTTACATGGCCACGGAGCTCCTCTCTGAAAATGGTCGGCTTGGAAAATTGAAGCACACGGTCCACCATGATCTTGAATCTATCTTCTGGGTTCTGTGGTCGCTATCAATCACTCAGGATGGCCCTTACGACAAGCTGAGGCTGTGGACTAACCCTACGCAGGCCAATGCTACTTCTCCTGGTATTCCCATCGCCACCGCTCCACTAGATCCACACTCTGCATCCTCCGTGGTGCCGGCAGTGGTTCCTACAACAAACTTGCCTACGGCGGAAGCGTACACGGGGTGGACACGCCGTGCCACGGATAAAAGAAACTACCCTGTCCCCGCATGGCTGACAGACGCGAATCACCCCTGTACGATCGACGAGGTTTACCTATGGAAGACTTCGGCGAACGAAGATCATATCTTGGAACCAATCAGTCCGTACTTCTTGGAAGGAACGGGCGGCGCAGTATTCGTTAGTGGGATCCGCAAGCTTTACCAGTTCTTCAAACACCGGAATGCTCCTTGTGAGGAGGAGATCGCCCATAGGAAATTTATTGAAATCCTGAAGGAGATGCGAGACGCCATCGCAGCCACTGAAGACATTCCATCGGCGAAGATGGTGCAGGAAGGTCGGGATCAGTATACGAATTGGATAATCGACAGAGAACAGTTCAAGGTCCAATATGTTACGTCTACCAACTACAGGACGGGGTCGGCAGGAAGCAAACGTACGAGGGATTCAGTATTGGAAGGTGGACTTACACGAACTAGCTCGAAACGATCGCGTCAATCAGAGGGCTCTCGATAACTCCCAAATATTGTGTATTCTTTCTTCTGGACTAGTAGATTCTTTGATCTAGGTGACATGGTTGTTGTTTTTCCTGTAGTGGACATGTAGGGGGCTACTCACCACGCCGACGAGGACAAGGAGGACGGGGACAGGGACAGGGATCCCGTGCTCACAACGATGACAACGACAGCGCGGGAGGTGAGGGCGATGCGAGTGCGCACCACCATACGATCTCCTCCACCCAATAATGCATCAGCTGCTGGAGATCCTGCGGCCCCCCCTCGCCTTGTGCTACCGGCTGCATCCGCGCACCGTCACCATCCGCGCTCGTCTTGCTCAGAGGCTGAAGGCAAACGACGCGGAGAGGTTGTATATCGACGTTACCCTCACCTGTCCGTTGGGATAAAACGGAAGCTTGAGTCCAAGGATCGATGCGATCGCTTCCCTGAACTCAGCGCTTTTCGCCGTAAAGATGCATGTCAGAAACAGGCTTCGACGAGACCCACGAGGGCTTACCTGTTAGAGTCGGAGCAATTGCTTTTCTTTCTGTTTCAAGACTTCCTCGAGTGCCTCTTTTTCTTTCGAAAGCACCTACCAGCTCTCCTGTGGGACGAGCTCTTCCCAATGTGTCCCTGCTTCCGAGTCGACCATGCCTCGGCTCTCAAGATCCCTCACTCGCTTGATCAATGCTTCGTTTTCACTCTTGAGACGGTCCATCACTGATTGACGAAGGTCACTCCATTGTTGAGCAGGGGTGTCACGTAGACAAAGCACACGCATACCAGGTGGGACATGGTTTCCAGCATCGATCTTGCCCCGAAGTTCAAATGGTGTTCGTTCCAGCGCTTCTACTTTGTCTTCATACACCTTGGCCATTCCACACGCTTCTTCGAGCGCTACACATCATGGACAGTATGGGTTCCTTGCTTTCGGATGAATGAATGGGCACCTTAGTAACCTCCATGGCTGTGCCTTTTTGTTGTTCCAGTTGCTGCCAAAGATCCTTTCACTAGAGAGGCAAGACAGGTGATGGGTAGGCCAGTCTCATCACAACAAATGTAAAGTCCATATATACTCAAAGTTGGTCATCTATCGTAATGTTAGAGCTGGCGGATTGACTACGGTTAGGTATATCTGTCGGTGCTGGTCAGACCATATTGATAAACTCCTCTTTCTGATCAGAACTTGTGTTTCGAATCCAAACGAGCACTTAGTATCCTAGCATAGCTTCTGAGTTGCTTTGTTATTCTGACAGGTCTGATACGGACTATCTTTCTGACATGATCATATCTGCATTCCCATACTGACAATACATGATATGATCTGCCCAATGAACACCTAATAAACCTATTTCATCCATGCACCTAAAACCATATGTGTGAAAGTCTGAAACCTCCACCTACCTGAGCAGGACAAAAATAACAATAGGACTTTGATGAGAGCAAGAAAGTTGAGAATGATGTGCAGACTTGTGAACAAGATTGTTAACCGATAAGCTAGACACAATGAAGTGTGACTCAGTCAATGGATGACATGACTAATACATTGATCATACCTAGACACAATGAAGTGTGACTAGGAGCAAGACATGAGACCAGGACTACATGAGAACAGGTGGATGCGTACCTCAGTCGATGGATGACATGACTAAGGGGCATGAACACGACAAGCAATGCTAAGAGATGAAGACATGTTGTTACGATTTTCTCGCTTTTCACTATATCACTCTATCACGGACTCTATATGATAAGGTAGTATAGCTTTTATGACCCGACTCTATATTAACCTGTGAGCGACAGGATGAGACTTCAGTTTCGTCTTGTCGTTTCGCAGGTCGGTGATACTTCTTGTTTTCTATCTCATGCTTAATATCATGTCGTTTCGCAGCCTCTCGTCCACTCATCGTTGTGTTTGGTTTGCTAGGCTTCGCCTCGCCTGACATTAGACGAAATTCACCCACTCGTCGACCCGTTTCGCTCGTTGTAGAGCCTTAGCTCCAACGCTCGTATGTGTCCACATTTCCCATTTCCCATTCATTCTCCCACAACTTCCACCTCTTCACCATCTCCCTGTTATCACAACTGTGAACGCCACTGATTGACAATGGACCCTCATTCGGTGGCACTCCCCCCTTCCCATCAACCCACACCTGCACCTAACGCCATGGAGCAAATGCTCCAGGCCATCATCGCCCAAAACAATCTCTTAAACGAACATATCTCCACACTTGTGACACAAAACCAATGGCTACACGATGCTCACTCAACCTTAGCCGACCAGGTGACGCATATGCAACAAGCCAAGATCACTCCCCTTGATGCGACTCCAAATAAAGACGATAAATGTGAAGTAGCTTTGCAAGGCAGGAAAAGCCTTGTCATGTGGAGGATTGACTCGAGGTTTGATCAAATGACCAGAACTCTTAAGATGGGGATTCCACCTTAGAGCCTGGGGTTTATATATTCGTCTATTCTATGTATACATGTTTGGTGGTAATACATAAAGGGGAATCATACGATGATAAGGAGGAATTACATGATTGGCTGATAAGCCGGAGCATATCCTATTGGTAGATAAGAGAGGCATGAGGTATGATGTCATAGATAAAAGATAAGAGTCTAGAGCATACGTCATAGGCACGTGACTGGTCACGTGATGAGTCTAGGCATAGATCACGTGATGTGAGTCACGTGACTTTGAAGTGAGAAAATGTCTAAGTCATAATTGTCAGTGATGAGAACATATTTCCTAAAGCATAAGGTTGAGAGTTCGAATCAAGTGAAAAGCATACGATAAAATATAGTGTTTGTAACACCACCCCCCTTCTATGGTTGAAACTCCGGATCAACCGCAACAGGTATGGTGGGTTCGTCATGAGGGTTAAATAGACTGAATGTGTCCGTGAACGCTGACCGTGCGAGAGCGTGCAGGTTCAGTTCGTGGAAGTGTGCGATTGCCTCCTGGGCATTGCGTAAGTTAGAGGCAGGTTCTCATGTCCGTTCTTCGGCTGAGTATCCTGCCCAATGAACTAAATATTCCTTGTGACGTCCTTTCCAGCGGGCGTCAACTATGTGGTCTACCTCGTATTCCACTTCGAGTTCGTCGGTAACGTGGACTGGACCGGGTTCGAACGTGGGTTGTCCGGGTAGCCGGAATAGATATGGTTTTACCCGGGATATGTTAACTACCGGGTGTATACGCATAGTGCGTGGGAGTTTCAGTTCTACTGCATTTTTCCCTACGCATCGTGTGACTTTGAATGGACCTAGCCATTTCTCTGTTAATTTACGTGATTGGCATGTCAAACGCAGGTTCTCTGTTGCGAGGAGCACCTCGTCCCCGACTTGATACTTGGGTGCTTCCGAATGGTGTTTATCCGCTTGGATCTTCATTTTATCCTGAGCCTGCTTCAGGTTGGTCCTTGTGCTTTCTAATATTTTAGAAATATTATTGGCGAGGTCATCGGCTGCCGGTGCCTTTGACGTGCCGGGTTCTATCCCCATTCGTGGTTGATAGGTCCGTGTGACCTCAAACGGGGTCTGTTGGGTTGAAGCCTGCTTCTTGGAATTATAACTGAATTGAGCGATCGGGAGCCAGTCCGACCACTCCGTTTGCTTCTCATGACAGAAAGTTCGTAGGAACTGTTGGAGATCTCTGATCATCCGTTCTGTTTGCCCATCCGTTTGTGGGTGAGATGCCGTGGATAACTTAGGTTTAATTCCGAGGCGTGCGCATAGGTCTTTCATCACTTGTGACGCGAACTGTGGGCCGCTGTGGAGACCGGTGCGCTGCTACACGTATATCCCTTGTTATCACCTCTTTTACTTGATCTTCTCTTTTCTTTCATTGACTCTTTAC
>JBBPST010000559.1:0-11346 GCA_038093715.1 Austroboletus cf. mucosus | reverse complement strand
TGTGATCTTCTCTTCTAGAAAGAGCATCGGCTTTTCCCATGGTGGCACCTGCTTTGTGACACCAAACATGGTTGAATCTAGATAGATATTGCGCCCAGCACGCTTGTCTCCGGTTCAGATCCTGTCTGACCATAAACCATTGGAGATTCTGGTGGTCGTTCCAGATCTCGTATTGGTGCCGTGCACCTTCTAAATAATGACGCCAAGTTTCCAGCGCTCGTATCACTGATAGCATCTCCTTATCAGCTACAGGAAAGTTGCATTCGGTGTCATTCATACTGTGGGAGTAATAGGCGACAGGGTGCCACTTTTCCTCCTTTAGGATAGATAACACAGCCCCAGTTGCGAAGTCCGATGCATCGCATTCTAGCCTGAATTGGCTATCTATGTCTGGATGAGCCAGTACTGGTGCCGTGGTGAATGCCTTTTTGAGCGTGTCAAACGCTCCTTGTTGTGCCGAACCCCATTCAAAGGGTTGGTCTTTTTTGGTTAGGTCGTTCAACGGCCTAGCGATGGTGGCATAGTCGGTGATAAACCGCCGATAGAAATTGGCTAGCCCCAAGAAGCTTCTTACTCCTCGGAGATTCTTCGGGGTGGGCCATGCCAAGACCACTTCTACTTTGGACTCGTCCATCCGAATCCCATCTTTTCCCACAATCATGCTCAGAAACTCAACTTCTGTGGCGTGGAATGTGCATTTTTCTGGTTTGACAAATAAATTGTTCTCCTCTAGCCGTGCCAAGACCTTCTTGACAATAGCCTCGTGTTCTTTGAGGGAGTCCGTTTTTGTAAATATCATGAGATCGTCGATGTAGATGACGAGACATTCGTCCATGTCCGCGAATATCTCATTCATCATCGCCTGGAATATGGCGGGGGAGTTGCAAAGGCCGAAGTACATTACTGTTGGTTCGAATGCTCCTCGGAAGCAAACGAAGGCTGCCTTCCATTCGTCACCTTCTTTGATGCGAACATTGTTGTACCCCCATCTAAGATCCATCTTCGTAAATAGTTTTGCCCCATTTAGCTTATCTACGAGCTGCCCGATCAACGGTAGTGGGTAGTTGTTCCGCACGGTGTGTTCGTTCAGGTACCTGTAATCCTGAACCATCCTTTTTCGGCCGTCCTTTTTAGGCACGAAAAACACTGGGGAAGTCTGCGGGGACTTAGATGGCCGTATATAGCCTTTTCTGAGTTGGTCATCTATGAATGCAGCTACTTCATCTTGTTCTGTTGCAGACAGAGGTATGATCCTTCCCTTCTTGGGTTGGAACGTGTCTTTGAGATCTATGGCGTGATCCCAGGGTTTTCTAATCGGCATGTGTTCCGATTCTTCCTTTGAGAACACCTTTAGCCACTTGTGGTAGCATTCAGGTACTAGTTCCTCAAGGGTTTTCTCAGGGGGTTTGGGCGGAGCTTCTAGCGTAGCCCGAATATGATAAGCAGTCCATGCTTCTTCCTGTTCATCAGGGTCATCTGCCGTGTCTTGACAGATGCGGATAGCACGGTCCTGCAGTAGCGTGCAGCTTCAAGGACATCTGGTCATCTCCACTATGCCTTTTTGCCAATCAATGACGGGGTTGTGCCGCTTTAGCCATATATATCCAACTACCAGGGGAATCCCTCCCAAGTTGGTGACTTCAGTCAGCATCTTTTCTCGGTGGCCTTGGAACTTGATCACTATCTCCGCGGAGTGTGTGATACTGCCTGCTGAGTTCTTAGTGCCGTCTATGTTAAATACGGGGATAGGGCGTGGCAACGGTTTCATCGTGATCCCATGCTTCTTTGCCCATGCTTCGTTGATGAAGACCTGATTGGCGCCGCTGTCTAGCAGGGCCTTAACCTCGTAGAGGTTATTCCTATTGGAACCAATAGACAGGTTCATCATGATGTCGCTTAGTCCTTTGACCGTGCAAATAAAGAATTCGTCAGGGAAAGTTTGCATAGAGTCTTCCTCTGCCTTCATTGCAGCGAGCCTCTGCATGTCAATCCCTTCTTTCGGATTAGCCCCAGATTCTAGGATAATCGGGGTTTCATCCACCACTTCATATCCTTCTCGGATTAATTTAATGTGGGAGCTTTCGGCTAACTCCTTCCCTTTACCACTTTGAGACTGGCTCTCCGTGGGTTCCTCGGGTTCAAACATTTCTAAATAAGAAAATATATTGGCGACTTGAGATCCTAGATCTCTCAAGCCGCCTTCCCTTTTCCCTTCTTTGAGAAATGGGCGCGGATCTCCGCGTACGTCATTCCTTTAAGATCCGCCAGGGATCCTTCTTCTTTTTCCGCAGCCTTTGCGCCGTCGGTCTTGGCTTCCTCCCATGAGGTCGCCCCTTCTTCCTTTTTGGCAGCACGTGCCTGTCTGTCTCCCTTTTTGGAGCATGACTCCTTGTGCTTGCCTTTCCAGCCGCACTCCTTGCAGGTGGGCTTTTTTCAATCCTTAATCATGTGGCCTTGTTCGCCACATGCGAAGCACGAGCCTGGCTTCGGCTTCTCTCCTTTGGCGGCTTTCGCCTGCCTGTCCTTGTTTGAGCCCGAAGACTCAGCTTGCCGGCCGCCTTGTGTGAGCCGGTAGCTTTCCTGACCCTTAGCAATGGCCCGGATGTTGGTCAGGGTGACATCCAGGTTTGCAGACCTCATGTTGGTCCAGTAAAGTTCCTTAATTATCTCCTGCGAGACATGCTTCTCAAGGAGATGGATCCCAAACTGAGATCCGACTTTGGCCTGCTCGTAAAGCAAGACCCATTTCGACAAGAACGTGTCTATGTCGGCAGTTCCTTGTTTAAACGACGTGATCTGCTGCGTCGCCCAGTCCTTCTGGAGTTGGGGCCTGAAAAGACCCTCTATTTCCGCGACAAGATTGTCCCAATCTGTCAACGTGCTTGTTCCGTTGGCAAGACGGAGTAGCTCTCTTTCGGCTACGTATGCCCCTTTGACTCCTTTGAGCCGTGATAAAATAGCATAGGCCCTATTCGGCCCATTGGGTGCGAACGAGCCGTCCTGCAGCTTCGTCGCAAACTCCCGAGGGTGGGAGTCCAGCCAAGATCGGATCTTGACCCACCACTCCTCAAACTTCCCGCGGGTCCCGTCATAGGTCCCAGGGTCCGAGAAGATCTCCACCTTGGAGCCTCCTGTACTATTTCCGGCCGCCCTTCCACCTTGAGAACCCCAGTCCACAAGCGAAAGAGCCTCCCGAGTCCGCACCTCGTTCTCCTGGGTGCGCGTCTCGGTGTTGGCCAGTTTTACTGCAGCTTCCTGCAGGTTTACTTCCATTGTGGCTTTTTCCTGTTGCAATGCCGCCACTGCATTGAGTAGATTTTGGATTTGCGCTGTCTGCACATTCACCAATGCCACGACTTCTGCCAGAGTGGGCGTCGACATGGTGGTTTAAAGAAAGTAAAAAGGCGAGCTCGTCAAGCCTTTCTTCGTAGTGAGAGTGGTCTAGATCGCAGATGAGACCGTAGAGCTCGTTAACCCTTCTCTCGTAGTCTTCTCACGTCAAGCGATCGTACCAGCGGTTTAGAAGAGCCGCTTTATACAAAGTGTATTCTTCCGGAATGGTAGCTAATATTCCAGGAAGGTGAAAGGGGATAGGGTGGGGTAGCCCTTAGCAGGCTTCTTCAGCACTGCCCTTGTACATAAATAGGGCCTAACGTAGTATGGCCCTTTTCTGATGGTAGCACGGTCCTGGCGCTGCTTCACCGGATCTGCTTCGTAGACTCGTCGGGGACGAGGGACGGGTTCCCGGTAATTATACCGCAGCTTTTTTATCGTCCTAGGTCTCTCTCCCGCTTCTACTACTTCGTTCCTTAACTCTCCTGCTAGTTCCTCTCCAAAGACGAGGTGGAAGGGGTCTAACTCCCCAACTGGTGCTAGGTCGTCTAAGTGGACCCTGAACCCTTCTAGGGCTAAGGAATCATTAGGATCAGCGTCAGGGAACGCGTCCTCTGCTCTCGTACTCTCTACTTCCGCGATGGCCCGTGCAGCTTTGACGGCCTCTCCGTAGGAGTCGAACCTCCCTCCCTGTGCCTCTGTTGCGTAGCTCACTGGTGGGGCAACACCGGACCGTTTGTCAGTATTTGATCCTTTGACCTTCTACTAGACCGTGGTGAGGCCGCTACTCGCGTTGACCGACTTACTTCTGCTGGTAGTCCTTCTTCAACGGGTAATGGGGGTGGGTGAGGGTGAGTCTTCTTCGACAGCTCCTTCGGCTGACTAGGCTTCGATGGGGTACTTGACGAGGGTACCGGATGAAGGTGTAGTTTAGTTGTGATGAAACACTCAAAAACCCAATAGCCTTGCGATTAGAGGACTCTTGGCTCAAAGGGTAGTGGGATGAGGGGAAAACTCGAGGACAACTAAACTGGGGATCCAGTCTAGCGTCCTGAGGGTTTATATACTACTCTACTGTATGTACATGTTTGGTGTAAATACCATAACGGGGTATCGTACGATGATAAGAAAGAATTACATGATTGGTTGATAACATGGATCATATCCTATTGGGTGATAAGCATATGATGTCATAGATAAGAGATAAGGGTCTAGCCCTCGTGTGTAAGCATAATTGTGTAAGCGAAGTCATGTGAGAAGTCACGTGACCCTTGTCACGTGATATGGAAAGTGAACATACGACAAAGTCCATTTGTCTTTGTGGTGGGAAGGTATTCCCTTAAATAGAAGGTCTAGAGTTCAAATCAAGTTGAAGTAAAAGAATAAAAAGCATAGGAAAAGAGCATTTGTAACATCTTCTGAGACGTTCTGCTTAAGAAGATATACGGTGTGTCTTGCATCGCACCCTGATTGCCAGGCCAAGATGCGGAATTTTGTGAGGAATGTGTACACGTCCTCCTTTCCTTGTTTATATTTGTTGAGCTGTATCATAGCCCAATCTCATTGCAGGACCGGCCTGAAGAGAGTCTCGATGTTGGAACACAGCTTGTCCCATATCATGAGCTCTGATTCTCCGTGTGCAAGTTTGTTCAACTCCATCTCCGTGAAGTAACTTCCTTTTACTCCCTTAAGGCGGGAGAGAACTGCGTATGCCCTATTCGGGCCATGTGCCAAGTACAACCCTGGGTTGTTGGTGTCCTTGACAGAGAATTGGCGGGAGTTGGCTTCGAGCCATGACCTCATCTTGGTCCACCATTCCTCAAACTTTGCTTTCGACCTGTCGTATGGGCCAGGGTCAGCAAAGATCTCCGCCCGATTGCTGCCTGCAACTTCGGGGAGAATCATATCTCCACCTTGGGGAGGCATTCCTGCCCAGTTTTGGAGTTCCATGAACTCCTATACACGTTGGTCCGCTTCTTCCGCGGCCTCCGTGGCATCCTTTACTTTCTCGGCTAGGCATGTGGCTAGCCTTTCTGCGTTATCCCTATTGGTACGCAGTCGTGTGATTTCGGCATTTAGCGATGCCATCGCGTTCTCTATTTCGCCAACGGCGATTGTCCCATCCATGTTGAGAAAGGCATAGGACATGTTTCTTTTTCTGGCTGGTCTAGGAGTTTCCTAAGTTCTGCCAGTCGTCTTTTGTAGAGTCTGAGCTCTTTTCTTTCCCAGGACTCTATCTCTGCCTCATCGGCCTTGTATTCTTGCCGGAGGTCATCGTACTTTGTTTTCCTTTTTAGAAGGAACAGGTATGGGGAGAGGGAAAACACTGACAGTTTTTATTAATAATAGTCGACAAAGGAGAAGGGGGATGTAGTAGGTAACCCGTGTTCTACCTTTCTAAGGCGATTGCGGGGGCAGAGGTATGGGATGATAAAGTAAGGCCCGTTGCAGAGCCTGGGGCAATCGAGTCTCTCTTTCCTCGGATCTGCCTCGTAAACCCGACAGGGGTGTGGTATCACCAGCATGGGGGTGTGGAACCTAGACTTCTTGATGGTTCTCACTCTTGGTTGCACTTCCCAGTGTGCGACTTCCTCTTCTATCAGCTGAGCGGCTACCTCCACTCCGATGAGCTCCCTCACGATCTCCATGGTGTCTACTCCTCATGGGATGAGGGTGTCATTGGGGTCTGCGTCCCTGAACTCGCTCCTCGCTGGGGTACTTCTAATATCGAATGACAGGCTTCTCCCAAAGCTACCTTCTCAGCTGCTACCTCGTCTGGGATGACCCTGGACTCCCTGACTCCAAAGGCCTCTTCTTCCTCTTCAACCTTTACTACCACCAGTTGATCTTCTCCTCTTCTTGCGGTGCCCTCAGAAGGGTGGCCGAGATGCTGGACTGCTGGGGATAGGGACACTACTTCTGTTAGTCCTCTACGTAATACAGTGTAGCCAAGTAATCGTTTACTTGTGAGGAGGGGGGGAGTTTACTACTGGTCTTGAGTAGTAATCGTTTGCAAGGGGGACAGCGTAGTCGACCTTGATGGACTTTGAGAGTAATGATACAACTCCAAATATAAAGGAAATAAAGAAGTAGTTGTCAAGCACGTCGCTTGTCTTAGGAGGATTGGAAGAGGTAGTGATCCAAATAACCAGAACTCTCAAAGTGGGGATCCATCTTGGAGCCTGGGGGTTTATATATGCATGCATACTGTATGTACATGTTTGTAGACTAGCTACTCTAGGGTATCATACGATGATAAGAATGAATTACATGATTGGCTGATAAGCCAGAGCATATCCTATTGGTAGATAAAAAAGGCATGAGATATGACATCATAGATAAGAGATAAGAGGTCTAGAGCATACGTCATAGCACATGACTGGTCACGTGACAAGTCTAGGCATAGATCACGTGATGGAAGTCACGTGACTTGAAGAACGAGAAAATGTCTAAGTCATAAGTGTCAGTGGTGAGAACATATTTCCTAAAGCATAGGGTTGAGAGTTCGAATCAAGTGAAAAGCATACAATAAAATAAGGTGTTCGTAACACCACCCCCTTCTATGGTTGAAACACCGGGTCAACCGCAACAGATATGGTGGGTTCATCATGAGGGTTAAATAGACTGAATATGTTGGCGAAGGCCGATCATGCGAGGGCACGAGGATTCAGTTCGTGGAAGTGTGTAATCGCCTCCTGTACATTACATAAGTTAGAGGCAGGTTCCCATGTCCATTCTTCGGCTGAGTATCCTGCCGAATGAACTAAATATTCTTTATGTCGCCCTTTCCAGCGGGTGTTGACTATATGATCTACCTCGTACTCCACTTCGAGTTCGTCAGTTACATGCACCGGGCCTGGTTCGAAGATGGGTTGTCCGGGTAGTCGGTATAGATAAGGTTTTACCCAGGAAATGTTTACAACTGGGTGAATATGCATAGTGCGAGGGAGTTTCAGTTCAACTGCATTCTTCCCTACACATCGTGTGACTTTGAATGGACCAAGCCATTTCTCTGTTAATTTACGTGATTGGTGTGTCAAACGCAGGTTTTCTGTTGCGAGGAGCACCTCATCCCCAACTTGATACTTGGGTGCTTCTGAGCGGTGTTTGTCCACCTGGATCTTCATTTTGTCCTGAGCCTGCTTCAGGTTGGAGCGTGTGTTCTCCAATATCTTAGAAATATTATTGGCTAAATCGTCCGCAGCTGGTGCTTTCGATGTGCCGGGTTCTATCCCCATTCTTGGTTCATAGGTTCTGGTTACTTCGAACAGGGTCTTTTGTGTGGAAGCCTGCTTCTTAGAGTTATAGCTGAATTGAGTGATTGGAAGCCAGTCCAACCATTCTTCTTGCTTCTCGTGACAGAATGTTCAGAGATACTGCTGGAGGTCTCTGATCATGCGTTCTATTTGCCCATCCATTTGCGGGTGAGATGCCGTGGATAATTTATGTTGGATTCTGAGGCGTGCACAGAGGTCTTTCATCACTTGTGATGCGAACTGCGGGCCGCGATCAGAAACGATCAAGTGTGGGATGCCATGATTGGTCCACACGCGAGTTAGATAGAGCCGGGCTGTGTCTAGCGCAGTAACCGACTTCGTATAGGGGATGAATTCAACTTTCTTGCTGAATCGATCAACGACTACTAGAACTGAGTCAAATTCGTTAGATAGGGGCAGATCTGTGATGAAGTCTGCCAAGACGTCTACCCAAGGAAGGTTTGGTAGTTCCAGGGGTTCAAGCTTGCCAGCTGGTGGCATGTTGCCTGTCTTGGTGCGTTGGCATACATCACATCTAGTGACATATTCTTTTACATAGGTGACCATTCCTGGCCACTCGTAGTGCTTTCTCAGAAGGGCTATGGTTTTGTCTATGCCGGGATGTCCGGCCATGGAGGTGTCATGGCATTGCGTTACCACGTCTCTTCAGAGATCCTCATCTGGTGGGACAAAAATTCTATTTTTGAGGTGAAGAACGGGTCTTTCCTGATCTTCTGTATAGCCCTTTTCGTAGAGCTTTTGTACTTCGCTCTCTTTAAGGAGGAGCGTCTTTTCCTGAATCCTTTGTAATAACTTATCGCCTTCATCTTGGACCAGAATGGTGGATCTGATCCGCTCTGGCGGAATCATCAAGACCTGCTTGTTGTCGTCCTTGATGCCTTCCGTGTGATCTTCTCTACGCGATAGGGCATCGGCTTTTCCCATGGTTGAACCAGCCTTGTGGCACCACACATGGTTGAATCTAGATAAATATTGGGCCCACCGGGCCTGTCTTCGATTCAGGTCTTGACAGACCATGAACCATTGGAGATTTTGATGATCGTTCCAGATCTCGAACTGGTTACGTGTTCCTTCTAGGTAGTGTCTCCACGTTTCTAGGGCTCTTATTACACTCAGGAGTTCTTTGTCGGCAACAGGGTAGTTGCGTTCCTGGTTGTTCATAGAGTGGGAGTAGAAGGCAACTGGATGCCAAGCATCCTCTTTTTGGATAGATAAGACTGTGCCCGTTGCAAAGTCTGATGCATCGCTTTCCAAGCGGAACTGATTATCTAAATCAGGGAAGGCTAATACGGGGGCAGTTGTGAATGTTCTTTTGAGCGTGTCAAACACTTCTTGTTGCTTCGTGTCCCACATAAACAGGATATCTTTCTTTGTTAGGTCATTCAATGGCCTTGCAATAGAAGTGTAGTTGGATATGAAGCACCGATAGAAGTTCGCCAGCCCCAAGAAGCTTCGTACTCCTCGGAGATTCTTCGGCTGGGGCCATTCCAACGCTGCTTTTACTTTGGCTTCGTCCATGCGAATACCATCTTTTCTGACCATCATGCCTGAGAATTCTACTTCCGTGGCATGGAACATGCATTTTTCTGGTTTGATGAAGAGGTCATTCTCTTCGAGGTGAGCTAGCACCTTCTTTATGATGACCTCGTGTTCGGCTAGCGAGTCGGTCTTTGTAAATATCATTAGATCGTCGATATAGACTATGACACAGTCGTCCATGTCGGCGAAGAGTTCGTTCATCATGGCTTGGAACGTTGCTGGAGAGTTGCATAACCTGAAGTACATTACTAAGGGTTCATAGGCGCCTCTGAAGCATACGAAGGCTGCTTTCCATTTGTCGCCTTCTTTGATGTGTATGTTATTGTATCCCTAGCAGAGATCCATCTTGGTGAACAGTTTTGCCCCTTTTAACTTATCTATGAGCTGCCCAATCAGCGGGAGCGGGTAGTTGTTCTTGATCGTGTGCTCGTTTAGGTATCGGTAATCCTGTACCATCCTTTTTCGGCCATCTTTCTTTGGCACGAAGAACACTGGCAATGTCTGAGGGGATCTTGATGGGCGAATGTAGCCCTTACGTAGCTGGTCATCTATAAAGGCCAAGACTTCCTCTTGTTCAGTGACAGAGAGGGGAATGATCCTTCCTTTCTTAGGTTGGAACATGTCTTTTAGGTCTACGGCATGATCTCAGGGTTTTCTAATCAGCATTCTTTCCGATTCTTCTTTTGAGAAGACTTTTAGCCATTTGTGATAGGCTTTCAGTACCATCTCCTCTAAGGACTTCTTTTTGGGTATAGGCAGGACGTCTAGTGCCGCTCATACGTGGTAAGCTTCCCAGGCTGCTTCCTGTTCATCAGCTTCTTTTTCTTCTGTTATACACACGCGTCTAGCATGCTTCTGCTTTTGGCATGAGGAGGGACACCGTGTCATTTCTACGGTTCCTTTTTGCCAGTCTATCGTGGGGTTGTGGCAATGGAGCCACGTATAGCCTAGTACCAATGGGATGTTCCCTAAGGTTGTTACTTCGGCCGTCATAGTTTCCGTATGTCCTTGGAAGTCAATCACTATCTCCACCGAGTGTGTGATGTTTCCTGTGGAGTTCTTCGTTCCATCTACGTTGAATATGGGGATTGGTCGTGGGAGTCTTTTCTTTGGTAAATTGTACTTTTCTACCCACGCTTGATCTATAAACACTTGGTTCGCGCCACTGTCTAGCAGGGCTTGGACCATGTGAAGATCTTTTAGGTTTTCCCCGATTTGGATCGGGAGTTTTATCTCTCTTTTGGGCTGGAGAGACCTGATCATGAGGCCATCTAGATCTCCTTCCTTTTCTTGCTTTGTGAACATCGCAGCCAGAACTCGCATGTCAATGCCTTTTGGGATGGCCGCTACCTCTAGGATAGGCAGGGGCTTGTCTTTGTCTAGAGGTTCAAATCCCTCTTTTAGAAGATTGATGTGACGGCTTTCGGTTAACTGCCTTCCTTTACCACTTTCCATTGTGGGCTCCTCAGATGTTTTCTCATTTTTATTTTTGATTCTAGCGGCTTGAGCTCCTAGCTCAATCAAGCCGCTTTCCCTTTTCCCTTGCCTTTTCCTTTACCTGAGAAGTGGGCACGGATTTGGGCATAGGACATTCCTTTTAGGTCATCCAGTGACCCGTCTTCTTTTTCTTCGGCTTTCCCTGTTTCTTCCCACGAGGTGGCGCCGGTCTCTTCTTTGTTGGCCGCCTGGGCCTGTTGCCCTGCTTTCGAGCAGGTCGTCTTGTGGTCTCCTTGCCATTTGCATTCATCGCATTTGGGCTTGGGATTTCGGCAGTCTTTTGCCATGTGCCCATTCTTTCCACAGGTGAAGCATTTTCCTCCACTGCCTGAGGAGGTGGCGTTGACCTTCCTGTCTCCGCCCTTCTTTTCCTTTTTATCCCCAAACTGCGTGAATGGGGTTTGCGAGGACATCCAATATGCCTCTTGATTGCTTCCAATCTCCTGGATCGTCCGCATCGTGGTGGTGAGATCTTGTCCATGGTGTCCAGTCTGGAACATCTCCTTTTTGATTTCTTCTGAAACACTCAAAAACCCAATAGCCTTGCGACTAGAGGACTCTTGGCTCAGAGGATAGTGGGATGAGGGGAAAACTCGAGGACAACTAAACTGGGGATCCAGTCTAGCGTCCTGAGGGTTTATATACTACTCTACTGTATGTACATGTTTGGTGTAAATACCATAACGGGGTATCGTACGAT
>JBBPST010000557.1:0-11359 GCA_038093715.1 Austroboletus cf. mucosus | reverse complement strand
AGTCGGAGTTTCACTGTCATCACTCCTTAGTTTCTGACAGTGAACTCCAGGTATTGTACACTTTACATTACACCCAATTCATAGTTTCTGACAGTGAACTCCAGCTGTGATATTCCAGCTGTTAACAAAACAATCCCTCACCCTCGCTTATAACAAAGAGAGAGCCCATTCCAATCCCTTCCCAGCACTGTTCTTTGATGGTGGAATTGATTTCACCCTCCATGAAGCAAGAAACTATGTCTTGCACATGCTGTTCAATCAGGGATTCTGCAGGGTTGTCAACTCACTTCCCAGACTGTCCATACACCCATTGTTGAGGCCCTTGACCCTGAAGACTGTGAAAAATACCTCATTAACATCAAATATCCAGAATATGCTGTACCTCCAGCTGATGCCCCTTTGTATGAGGAATGTTCCCCACATTGAGCTGCCCTTAACCCCCCCATCATTGGACCCAGAGGACTGCTACTGGAACAAATCTTCAAGGCAGGAAAGATCCTCCATCTCCTGTCCTCCCCAGCTACATCCTCAGAAAACTCTGTACCCATTCTGTCCAAACACCTCATACCCCCAGTTCTGTCTCGGAAAAGCTCTCACAAGCCTAAGGGAAAGGCTAAGAAGGAAATCTTGGTTGCATTCAGACTCCCCTCCTCCTCTACCCATCTTAGAAAGAGCACACCCAAGACTTCTGACCCCCTACCCAGGTCTCCATCACCCCCTTGACAAATTAAACCTCCCAGAGTCATCTGCTTCTCCTGTGGATCCCCAGACCACATCCAACCTCACTGCCCCTCTTACCAATGTCCACATTGCCAACAGGACACCCCTGGACATCCCCAGAATGCTTGTCCATAGGATTGATGCTCCACCTGTGGAGGAAGGGGACACTTGGCTGATGAATGCCAGTATTGGAATGATGGAGATGATGATAATGTCATTGAGAACGAGGGAGACCCACTCAGGTTTTGAAGATACTGAGTCGGAGTCTCAGTCTTGCAATGGGGGTAATGTTATGATTTCCACTTCCTTATACTTCTCAGACTATGCTTCTATTCCAATATGATCTTTGCCTTCTTTGAGGACGATTCTATATATTTCTTCTCTGCCTTATTTTGATATCTTTTGATGATCACTTCCTTCATAGCTTTCCTGATCATTAATATGCAGTAGAACTGCCCTTGTTACATTGCCTTCCTGATTATCACTGTGCAGCTAGATCTGTGCAGCTATAGCCTTCTTGATGAACACTGTCCTCCACAGCCCATCTCTCTCTTGGGGTGAGTATTCCTATGGCCACAGCCCCTCTAGTCAGTATATATATTCCCAGTGTCATGTACAATATTCCCTAGCTAGATCTACACAATTCACATAGTACCTGCAATCCAGACCTAAGTGCACTGCCTCTTGTCTGAGACCCCCACATCTACTGGACCTAGTGTTGTCACAGAGAACACTCTATAGCTATCAGAAAGGACTACATACTACGTGTTCCATCCTAAGTTGTACAATAACCAAAAGCATAACAGTGGAGGTCTCAGACAAGAGGCAGTGCATTCAGGTCTGGATTGCAGGCACTACATGAATTGTGTAGATCTAGCTGGAGAGTACTGTACATGGCACTGGGAATATATATACTGACTACAGAGGCTGTGGTCATAGGAATACTCACCCTGAAAGAGAGACAGGCTGTGGAGGACAGTGTCCATCAAGAAGGCTATAGCTGCACAGATCTAGCTATGCAATGATAATCAGAAAGGCAATGAAACAAGGGCAGTTCTACTGCATATTAATGATCAGGAAAGCTATGAAGGAAGTGATCATCAAAAGATATCAAAATGAGGCAGAGAAGGAATATATAGACTTGTCCTCAAAAGATATCAGAGTAGGAAGCAGTCTGAGAAGTGTAGGGATGTGGAAATTGTAACATTACCCCCGTTGCAAGACTGAGACTCTGACTCAGTATCTTTAAAACCTGAATGGGTCTCCCTTGTTCTCGACGACATTGTCATTGTCTCTGTTGTTCCAATACTGGCACTTATCAGCCGAGCACACCCTTCCTCCACAAGTAAAGCATCGATTCTGTAGACAGGCATTCTGAGAGTGTCATGGGGCATCTTGTTGGCAATGTGGGCATTGGTAAAATGGGCAGTGGGGTCGAATGTGGTCTGGGGATTAACAGGAGAAGCAAATGACTCTGGGGGGTTTAATTCATCGAGGGGGGATGGAGACCTGGGTAGAGGATTGGGGGTCTTGGGTGTGCTCTTTCCAGAATGGGCAGAGGAGAAGGGGAGTCCAAACATGACCAAGATCTCCCTCTTAGCCTTTCTCTTAGGCTTATGAGAGCTTTTTTGAGACAGAACTGGGAGTATGAGGTGTTTGGATGGAGTGGGTGCAGGGTTTTCTGAGGATGTAGCTGGGGAGGACAGGAGATGGAGGATCTTTCCTGCCTTGAAGATTTGTTCCAGTAGCAGTCCTCTGGGCCCAATAATGGGGGGGTTAAGGGCTGCTCAGTGCAGGGAACATTCCTCATACAAAAGGGCATTGGCTGAAGGTACAGCATGCTTTGGGTATTTGGTGTTGATGAGGTATCTTTCGCAATCTTCAGGGTCAAGGGCCTCAATGATGGGTCACAGGTATGTGTTACACTTTTGGTCATTGCGCAACTTAGGATGGAACATGCAGTGTACAGTCCTTCCTGATAGCTATAGAGTGTCCTCTGTGGCGACACTAGCTCCAATAGATGGAGGATCTCTACTAGATGCATTGCTCCTAGGTGATATCTCCAGTCTTTCAGGGCAAAGACTACTGCCAATAGTTCCCTGTCATAGATGTTATAGTTTTGCTCTATTTCTGAGAGAGTAGAAGACCTGTAGGAACATGGGTGAAGATCCCCATTTGTATCTTTCTGCATTAATGCTCCTCCAGTCACAGTAAGGGAGGCATTTGTTATTACAAAGTACTGCTTGGTGGGGTCAGGAAGTTTGAGTACTGGTTGGGTGGAGAAGACTTCTTTCATTTTGTTAAGGGCTCACTGCCTTTTCCTGGTCCATATCCACCTCTTCTTTTTCTTGGTTAGCTCCACCAATGGTTGTACTTTCTGGAAGAAGTTGGGAATAAATCTTCAGTAAAAGTTGCAAAAACCTAGGAAGAATCGGACTTGCTTGACATTTTCTGGGCTAATTCATTCCTTGATTGCAGAGAGCTTGGTAGAATCCATTGCTATTTCTCTTGGTTGTACCACTAGTTCGAGATAGTCCATGCTTGGTTGGTCAAATGAGCATTTCTCTATTTTGGCAGAGAGTTCCAATTCCCTAAGTCATTGTAGAACTTTGATGGTCCATTTCATATGGACTGTGGGATCTGCAGAGTGTATTGCCAAGTTGTCCATGTAGACTATGAGTCATCCTTCAGCAATGTAGTCTCCAAAGGTGTCATCCATGAAGGCTTGGAAGGTGGCAGGAGAGTTGCATAACCCGAAGAACATCACTGTTGGCTTGAAGAGTCCCATTGGTGTAATAAAGGCTGTTTTCCATCTGTCCTCTGGTTTTATAAGGATGTTGTTTTATCCCCATCATATATTGAGCTTGGTGAAGATGGTGAATCCTTTAAGCTTGTCTACTAGCTCAGAGATTAGAGGGAGGGGGTAGGCATTTTTGACAGTATGCTCATTCAGATAGCGATAGTCCTGGCAGGATCTCAATTTTCCATCTTTCTTAGCAACAAAGAAGAAGGGTGTGGCTTGGGGGGACTTTGAAGGCTGTATTTTCCCATTGGCCAGATGCTTTTCCACAACCTTTTTGCATTCTTCTTGCTCAGGCAGAGACAGTGGGTATGCCCTGGCTTGTTTTGGGGAGAAGGTGTCTTTTAAGTTTATGGCATGGTTATATAGGATTTGTTGGTTCATTTTTCCTTCTTCAAACACATCTTGGTATTCCTTGTATATTGTGGGTAGTTCCCTGATTTCCTTCTTCTTCTGCACTTTCAGCACAGTTGATATAGTGGTTCTCCTAACTTCCTCCACTTGGTACCTTTGATTGTATCTTGTGTGGGTTTTGTAGTCTTCAAATATCTTAAAAGGTATCATTGGTCGACCGCCTCTTTATTATCTCTTCAAGGTCTTTTCTCTTGTCCTGTGATGGTCACTTCTCCAGTGGCCCAGTTGATAAGGGGGTTCTGTTGTCAGAGCCAGGTCATTCCTAGGATGACATTCTCTTTACAAGTGGAAACTATTAGGAAGATCTGATTTTCTTCTACCCCATCAATCCATAGGAATAATTTTGTTTTGTATTGGATCATTCCTGCTTTGTTTGATCCATTTGCATTGACAGTGAGAAGAGGTTTGGGGAGTTTTTCCAAGGGGTAGTTGTTTCTTTTTGCGAAGTGGAGGTTGATAAACGATCCAGTGGCTTCACAATCTATGAGGGTGGTAGTGGTTTCAATGCTTTTTCCTTCAGTAGTGGACAGAGAAACTGAAATAGATATTGATTTCTCGTCATTAAATACCAGTATAAAGGAATAGCTTGGAGCTGTCGATTCTGGCTTCTTTTTAAAAATCCTGATAAGAAACATCTTTGATTTCCACCCTTGCAATGGTTTCTCCTTCATCTTCTTTAAAACATTGTTTGAGGATCCTTAGTATCTCATCCTTGGGGATGTTTTGAGCTCCCAACTGTTGCACATACTCTGACATTTTATTCTTCTACTTGACCTCAAGAGTTCTTGCTTTGGCTGGATTGCCTTGTTCTCTTGGAAGTGGATTCTTTTCTTCTTTTGAGTGCTTCTTTGCGAAGCATCCAATCTTGTTGCATATGAAGCTTCTTCTTTCCCTGATCTGCTTTGCTTTCTTGTCCCAGCATTCATTTATATTCCTTGTATGGATGCTATTGACCTCCATAGCATCTGGGTCTCTTTGAGAGAATCTTTCTTGCTTGATGCTCCTAAAAGTTAGGAAAACTATCATATAAACTGTGCTAGAGGTGCAAAAGGAGAAAGAAATCAAGAAATTATCTGAGGCATACAAAGAATACCAAGATGTATTTGATGAAGAGAAAATGGACCAACTTTCCCCTTCCAGATTGTATGATCATGCCATAAACTTAAAAGATACCTTCACCTCCAAGTGAGCCAAGGCATACCCCCTGTCCCTGCCTGAGCAAGATATGTGTAAAAAGTTTGCAGAAGAACACCTAGCGAATGGAAAAATACAACCTTCAAAATCCCCCCAAGCTGCATCATTCTTTTTTGTTGCTAAAAAGGATGGAAAGTTGAGACCCTGTCATGACTATCAATATCTATGTAAATAAACATATTGTCAAGAATGCCTACCACCTTTCTCTGATTTTTGAGCTAGTAAATAAACTCAAAGGATCCACCATCTTCACCAAGCTTGATATGAGATGTGAGTATAACAACATCCTCATAAAATCAGAGGACAAATGGAAGGTGGCTTCATTACATTAATGGGACTTTTCAAACCCACAGTTATGTTTTTCAGATTGTGCAATTCTCCTGCCACTCTCCAAGCTTTCATGGATGATATCTTTGGGAATTATATTGCCAAAGGATGGCTCATAGTCTATATGGATGATCTGGTGATACACTCCACAGACCCTGCAGTCCACATGGAATGAATCATTAAGGTATTGTAACAACTCAGGAAACTGGAACTTTCAGCCAAAATAGAGAAATGCTTCTTTGACCAATCAAATATGGATTACCTAGGACTTGTAGTGTGACCTGGAGAGATAGCAATGGACCCCACAAAACTCTTTGCAATCAAGGAATGGATCAGCCCAGAAATGGTCAAACAAGTTTGATCCTTCTTAGGTTTCTGCAACTTCTACCAAAGATTCATTTCCAACTTCTTTCAGAAAGTACAACCATTGGTAGAACTAATAAAAAAGAAGAGGAGATGGTTATGGACAAGAAAATGGCAGTGAGCTTTCAATGAGATGAAAGAAATATTCTCTATCCAACCTATACTCAAACTCTCAGACCCCACAAAACAATACTTTGCCATAACTGATGTGTTATTGACTGCTACCAGAGGTGTTCTAATGCAAAAAGATACCAATTCAGATGACCTGCTCATCTGATCCCTTGATGTAGTATTAAAAGAGAAAATTGACCAAACCACCACCACCAACCCTTTCATAATAACCACTTTAAGAGGAATGTACCAAAATGAAATCCCCCTTCCACATTCCCTACTCTCAGATTGGGCATATTTTGAAGGGAACCTTTATTTCAAAGGATGCCTCTATATCCCAGACAAGGCATGACACACTCTGGTATCCTCTATACATTCCTCCCCAGCAAGAGGACATGCAGGACCGTTCCGCACTCTCTCCCTCCTAAAGAAAGACTACTGGTGGCCAGGAATGGCTACTTTTGTATGCAGATATATTACCAGCTGTGTCACTTGCCAGGCCAATAAAGTCAACACTCACCCCACAACACCACCATCCATGCCTATTACATCTAATTGTAACCGACCATTTCAGCAAATCTCTGTAAATTTCATCACTGAACTGCCTCCATCTCAAGGATTTGATTCCATGATGGTTATGGTCAATCATGGGCTTACAAAGAGGGTAATTTTCTGCCCTTGCAACAAGGACATTGCTGCACAGGAGGTGGCCAAGCTTTTTTACACCTGTGTTTTCCCAAGTTTCAGCTTACACAACAAATGCATTTTTGATAGGGGCCCCCAATTTGCTTCTACATATCTTTGCCAAAGAACTGGCAAAGTTACTGCAATATGATCTAGCACTATCATTTACATATCACCTCCAGACCAATGAAGAAACTGAGTGAGTGAACCAGGAACTGGAAACATATGTATCTAAGGCTCTTCTGCTTCCAAGACAACCATAAATGGGCAGAACTCCTTCCCATGGCAGAATTCCATCACTGTTATGCTTTTGGTTATTGTGCAACTTAGGACATAACATAAAATGTGCAGTTCTTCTTGATTGCTATAGTGTCCTCAATAGTGACACTAAGTCCAATAGATGTGAGGGTCTCAGACAAGAGGCAGTGCACTCAGATCTGAATTGCAGGCACTACATGAATTGCATAGATCTAGCTGGGTAATACAGGTACAGGTCACTGAGGTTTAAGTACTATTCTAGTAAGGCTGTGGTCATAGGAATACTTGCCCTGAAAAAGAGATATGTAGGCTGTGAAGGGTAGTGTCCATCATAAAAGCAATACTGCACAGATCTAGCTGTGCAGTGATGATCAGAGAGGCTTAGGTAAAGGCAGTTCAACTGTGGATTGATGATCAATGAAGCTATGAAGGGAAGTGATCATCAAAGGAGGCAAAGAAAGAATAAATAGAATTGTTCTCAAAAGTAGCAAAGATCATATGTATCTGAATGGAAAAGGTAGTCCGATGAGTATAGGGAAGTGGAAATTGTAACATTATCCCCATCACAAGACTGAAACTCTAACTCAGTATCTTCAAAATCCAAAGTGGTCTCTTTCATCATTGATGATATTGTCATTGTCTCCATTATTCCAGTATTGACATTTGTCATCAAGGTGTCCCTTTCCTCCACAAATGGTGCATCAGTTTTGTAAGTATCCAGGGGCATTCTGCTCACATTGGGGGCATTGATAGGAGGGTCAGTGGGGTCAAATATGCTCTGGGGATCCACAGGAGAAGCAAATGACCCTGGGGGGCTTGATTTGTTGAGAAGAAGATGGAAATCTGGATAAGGGATTGAGAGTCTTGGGGGTATTTTTACCCAAATGGGTAAGGGAGGAGAAGAGTCTGAACGTTGCCAGGATCTTCTTTTTGGCTTTGCCTTTAGACTTATAAAGGCTCTTCTTAGGCAGAACTGGGGAAATGAGGTGTCTAAATAGTGTAGTGGTGGGGTTTTTTAGGAGAGTTGCTGGGGATAAAAGGAGATGGAGGAGTTTCCCTACTTTGAAGATCTGTTCCACCAGTGGTCCCCTAGATCCAATGAAGAGTGGATTGATAGCAGCTTGGTATAGGGGACACTCCTCATACAAAGGGGCATTAGTTGGTGATACAACATGCTCTGGATATTTGGTGTTGGCAAGGTATCTCTCACAATCCTCAGGGTCACATGCTTCAATAATGGGTCATAGATATGGCTGGGTAGAGATTCTGAGAAGGAAGTTGACAACTCAGCAGAATTCTTGGTCAAATAGCATGTGTAGGACATAGCTTCATGCTTCATGGAGGGTGAAATCAATTCCTTCATCAAAGGACAGTGCTGGGGAGGAGTTGGTGTGAGCTCCTTCTCTATTATAGGTAAGGGCAAGAGACTGTTTTTGGTAGAGTTGGAGGAGTGAGGAAAAAAGCTCTTCATCTTGGAATAATGAAAGTTCAACCAGCTTGATGTACAAGACTGGGTATTTGAAAATGGTGATGAAGAGGGTGTTTCTATGGGTAACTGGGAGATAGTGGGAACAAATAGGAAGCAATTAGGGAAGTCAGGAATCAGAGTGAATTGGAAGAGGGGGTAGGGAGGTAATGGATTCGGTTTGTTGTGATACAAATTCTGTGGAAAAGAGGTCAAAGTTTCTGAGAAGTTTGTTTGATTGTGAAAAGGTGGCATTGGTGGGGGAAGACATATATTGAGTGATAGGTGGTTTCTTAAGTAAGTTTCCTGCCAATTTTATAGGCTCCAAGCAGGAGGAGGGTATTTTGCAGATTCCTAGCTGATTCCCAGGTGTCATCGCTGCTTTCATAGCTCTTTTATTGAATCCAGTACTGCCTTCTGTTTGTTGATCCCTAATGCACAATGATCCTTTCTACTTCCCATTCCTGTTCTCCATCAATCAGATCCAGTGGAGGTTGTAAATAGTTCTTCCCATGTTCCACAGTTTTCTTGAACAAGGATAGCAGGGAAGCATGGAAGACGTCATGGATTTTCCAGGTTGGAGGAAGTCTGAGTTGGTAGGACATCTTATAGTACTTGGGAGATTTCAAAAGGTCCTTCTTGTCTAGGGGCCAGTTTCTTCAATGGGTAATTGGTGGGTAAATTTATTCCTTTTAACCAAACTTTGTCTTCTATCTTTCAGGGTGTAAAGGATTTATGATGCTGATTTGCCATGATGGTTTCATGTGCCACCAATGCTTCATTCCTTGCTTTTTCCAATTGGGTCATTCTTTCCTCTAATGCTGGTACAAAGGTCTTGCCAATTTTAAGATAGGCTCTAGGTTTATAGCCCATTATCAGCTTGAATGGTGACTATTTGGTGGAGGAGTATACTGCCAAGTTGTGATTGTTACAATTTCCACTTCTCTACACTCATCAGACTATTTTTCCTATTCAGATATAGTTTTTGCTACTATTGACGACAATTCTATCTATTCTTTCTCTGCCTCTTTTTAATGATCACTTCCCTTCATAGCTTCATTGATCATCAGTCCATAGTTGAACTGCCTTTACCTACAGCCTCTCTGATCATCACTGCATAGCTAGATCTATGCAATATTGCCTTCATGATGGACACTACCCTCCACAACCCATCTCTCTTTCAGGGTGAGTATTTCTATGACCATAGCCTTATTAGAATAATACTTAAACCTCAGTGACCTGTACCTGTATTTGATGCAACTCCGAATAGGATAGGAATTGAAGTAGCTTTTGTGAGTAAAAAATACACATCATGTGAAGAATTGAACTTGAGGTTTAATCCAAATGACCAAGTCTCTTAAGATGGGGATTCCATCTCAAAGCTTGGTGTTTATATAGTGCATGGGTAATGTATGAACATGTTTGTAGACTTGCTACTCTAGGGTATCATACAATGATAAAAAAAAATACATGATTGGCTGATAAGAAAGAACATATCCTATTGGGTGATAAGGCATGGTATTATAGATAAGAGATAAGAGATTATTGTTAAATCCACATTCTTTGGGTGTCTTCCGAGAAAGTCCAGAGGTCAGAAAAGAAGTTCCATAGGAGTAACCGAAGGTGTGACAGAGGTAGGTGGCAGATAGGAGTTGGTGCAGGACTTATGTGTTGCGCTCTTGCCTAGATTCAGTGTCCCAATTTCAGAGCACAGAACAAAGGTTGACAGAGAGGAGAGAAGAAGCAGAGAGTGGTGAGAGAAGGTAGGATAAAGTTTATATTTGTACTAAGAAATACAAAGAGTAGTATGAGGTTTATATACTAATATCTGGTGCAATTGTCAGAGTATGATCACATAGTAATGAAACAAGTAACTATTAAGTAAGACATAAATCAAATAGTGGCAAGGAAACAGATATTAAATCAAATAGTAGTAAGTGAACATTATAAATCAAATAGTACATAGATATGTCAAGTGGAATATCGATCGGAAACATATATCAATGTCATCTGATGAACATTAGATAGGAACAGAGGTCCAGAGGGGGTGGATGGAAGTTTGAACAAACAGGAAAGTACCTAAGTCTTGAAATCAAGTGAGAGAACCAGAGATTCTATCGAAGTAAATTGAATATACTCAGAGTTAGGTAGACTGCATAATAGGGGTTCAGAACAGAATATGACAATTATATGTTATAACACATGATAAGTCATGTATGAGGCTATCCATAGGTCATGTGTTGTCACATGACCATAACGAGAAGAAAATGTTGAAGTCATAATTTGTTAGAGGTGAGAATATATTTTCTAAAGCATGAAGTTAAGAGTTTGAAACAAGTTGAGAGCATATGATAAAATATAGCATTTGTAACACCACCCCTCTTCTATGATTGAAACACCAGATCAACTGCAATAGGAATAATGGATTCATTATGGGGCTTAAATAAACTAAATGTGTTGGCAAAGGCCGATCATGCAAGGGCACGAGGATTTTGTTTGTGGAAATGTGTAATTGCCTCCTGTGCATTACATAAGTTAGAGGCAGGTTCCCAGGTCCTTTCATCAGCTAAGTATTTGACTCAATAAACTAAATATTCTTTATAATGTCCCTTCCAGTGGGTATTGACAATGTGATCTATCTCATACTCCACCTCAAGCTCGTCTTAAGATTCTTTGTGAATATATCAGCAAATTGCTGTAGAGTTGATACATAGAAAAGCTTGATTTCTCCAAACTCTATGACTTCACAAATGTAGTGTTCAGGAATATGGACATGTTTGATATGTTCTTCCTGGGCAGGATTTGAAGCTAGAAACATTGACTCTTGATTGTCAATACATAGTGGAAATGGACCATATTTGAAATGCAACTTTCTAAGAAAGTTTCATATCCATTGGAGTTGCTTTGCACATTTAGTCATTTCATAGTATTCTGCTTCAGTAGAGGATAGACAGACTCTTCTCTATCATCTAGAAAGCCAGGAGACAATCCCCTTGCAACGCACAACACAACCATCCCAGCCT